>PVLA01009353.1:0-76406 GCA_004027455.1 Hydrochoerus hydrochaeris | reverse complement strand
AGATAATACAGAATCTCAAAAAAAAGATAAAATGTGAGAAATCACTAGTTGATAAATTACATATTGTCCTCTTAGAAATAGTTGTTCAAGTTACAGAATTAAAGCATACAAAGTAGGTATTCAAACAGTGAGACTATAAACACCTAAGCATGCATGAGTCTCTACATGTATTTCTATCTTTTCTGTATTAGAGGGAAAAACAAAACATAGCAAGACAAAACAAAACAAATTCCTATAAAAACATGAAACCAAAAAGTCATATAAAACCACAGTACAAGGTGATCTACAATGATTACTGTGTTGTTTCTTGTTATCTTCAATAGAATTGTCTATATCATTAGGCATAATTGAATATAGCAGTATAATTGAATATAGCAGTATATAACAATATAAGTAAAAACAAAACATTGTAGACAGTATAAAATTTCAAAGGCAGGTAATAATCAAACTAGAGTGGATATTCTAGTGAATCTTGTCATCTTCAGTGCAGTTGCCCATACTCTCAGACTTACTACTATCAATCATAACAGCTTTGGATAAAATCCATCAATACAAAACAGCAATCTAACAAATCAGATTCGATTATGATCAGTCATGGTATAACAGTGTAGGTTATACAGAGCTTTCGATTGAGTTAATAGGAAATTAGGAAATTAAGGATGATTACCATACTATACTGTTATTTTTGGAATAACTGTCTGTGCCCTCAAATCTAGTACAGGTAGAATGACTGGAACAGAATATAATACATCTAAGCAGAGTGGTGTGAGTAACGTAGGTTTTAAATCCTGGTACACCATTAACTATATAGTGTATCAAGGCCATCTATGTTAGAGATTCCAGCCATCCTTCTTTGCCTCATTTCTGCTGTGCTATTTTTCTGCCTTTGTTTGTCTACTTTTCTCCTTCATTCTACTGCCTGCCCCACTCATTGAGGCCTTTCTGCCACTGTTCCTAAAATCGTGGTATTATTTTTCTCTCTCTAGAATGTCCTTCAGTATTCGCTGTAGGGTTGGATTGGTGGTCACAAACTCCCCCAGTTCCTCTTTGTCATGGAAGCATCTTGTTTCTCCATTAATTTCTAGTGACAGCTTTGCAGGGTACATCAATCTGGGCTGGAGGTTATTTTCTTTCAGGGCTTTGCATATTTTGCTCCAAGCTCTTCTTGATCTGATGATCTGTGTTGAGAAGTCAGCTGTGATCCTGATGGGCTTACCTTTATAGGTAATCTGTTTCTTTTCTCTGATGGCTTTTAATATTCTGTTTTTATATTGAATTTCTGGTATCTTGATTATTATATGTCTGGGTATAGATCTGTTTTGGTTGTAGGTGGCTGGAGTTCTGTATGCCTCACACAACCAAATGTCATTTTCTTTTCCCATGCTTGGGAAGTTTTCCTTAATTATTTCCATGAATAACCTTTGTAATTCGCCTGTATGTATTCCTGCTTCTTCATTCATGTTTTGTATTCTTAAATTATAGATTCATTTGTCATCTTCTAGCCTTTGTATTGTTACTGCCTATTTCCTTGTTATTTTTAAGAGATCTTTACTTTCATGATCACACATTGCAAACTTGTCTTCAAGTTTTGATAGTCTATCCTTAGTTCCTTTTAAGGAGTTTTGCCAGCTTTCAATGGAGTTTTTAATTTCCTGGTAATCACTTTGAATCACTTCATGTATTCTATATTTTCTTTATATTCTTTATTGAATGTTTCTCTCCTTTTTTTGTGTGTTCCTCCCTTATTCAGTCTATGTCTTCCTGAGAGATGCTTAGCATTTCTTTTATTAATCTACTCATATCTTGCTTTACCTGATTTAATATTTCAGTTTTGAGCTTGTCTACAAGGTCCCAAAGATATCTCTTAATGTCTATTGAAGACATGTCTGATGTTGCATGTTTGCCGCCCTCAGTCTCACTTGTTTTTCTCTCTCCTGGATCAGTGCTCTCAGGCTTCTGGGCTGGGGGCCTCCTCCTGCCTCTCTCTCCTGTCATGGTCCTGGCCTCCTCCACAGGTGTACAGTAAAGGTCCCAGCCCCCTTCCCTGTCAGCCATGGTTCCTCTGAAGCACTCTGGCAAGGGACCTCCACCCTCTTCTGCCTGTTCTTGTCACTGAGGTGTAAGCAGCAGCTGTGTTTGCCTGCACATTCCCACTGGGCCAGCCAAACTTCAGGGGCCTTCACCAGGTTAGTGCATGCTAGGCGCAGGGAGTCGATTTGGGATGGCTCATTGGGTCCCAGCCAGGGGCGTGGCCCAGTCTAAGCAAATCCCACATATCTGCTCTGGGTAAGGAGCAACCAACTGAAGTCACTGTCACTCCCAGTTTGGGCTCCTCCTGCCCAACTCCAACATGCCGCCCATTTGGTTGTGCCCTTCCTGTGTGTGGGGGTGTCATTCCCAGCACTGAGTGTGGACTATGAAGGCTCCTTTTCCCATTGGGCTCACCAACCCCTGACTTCAGTTTGGCTATGGCTCCTGTGAGTGGCGGCGAGAATGAGTTTGGGCAGTTCTGATGGCCAGCGCAAATTTGTGAATTCAGGCCAGCTAGAATTTAAGTAAATTATTAAACTCTTTGCTTTTCTCAGAGCTATATCTGGGTATGAAATTTTAAATATGAAAAAAATTGATAAATGGTGCAATGTTTAGAGTAATAATCAAATAAATTATAGAATATCAATTTATTGGAATGTTATCTAATCATAAAATTTGAACCCTTAAAGAGAAATAATAGGAAAATACTTTTTCTTTTTTTAAAATTTTATTTAAAGAGGGGGGAAGCAAAACAGAAAAAAGGGTAGAAACAATACAGAATTTCAAAAACAAAATAAACAGTAAGAAATCACTATTTGATACATTACATATTGTCTTCTTGGATATAGTTGTTCAAGTTACAAAATTAAAACATACAAAGTGGACATTCAAACAATGAGGCTGCAAACAGTTCTGCTCACCAATCCAACAAAAACTTAGTAACATGGTTATCAATCCTACACACTTAAGTATACATACTTATACACTTAAGTGCTTTTAGAGCACTTTCTTTTTCTCCTCTTGCTTTTTCTTCAAAAAAATTTTTATTTAAAGAAAAAAATTTTTATTTAAAGAAAAAAATTTGAAACAGAAAGGATAGAAACAATACAAAAATCTCAAAAACAAAACAAAACAGAAAAAAAACAAAAATAGTAAGCAGTAAAAAAATCACTAGTTGATAATTACATAATTTCCCATTAGATGCAGTTGTTCAAGTTACAAAAGTAAAGTCCACAAAGTGGACATTCAAACAGTGAGACTGCAGTCAGTTTTGCTCATCCATCCAACTAAAACTTTAGCAACACGGTTATTAATTCCACACACTCAAACATACATGCAGTTATATCCTTTATAATACTCTCTTTTCTTTTTTTTCTTTACAATAACTATAATCCATTCTCATAAACTACATAGAAGTTCTACACATGTATAAGTCTCTACACATATACCTAGCCTTTCTGTATTAGAGGGAGAAACAAATCAAAACAAGTCAGCAATACAAATTCCTAGAGAAACACAAAATGAAAAGAACATACAAAAACACAACACTAGGTGATCTATGGTAGTCACTATGATGTCTCTTGTTATTTTCAATAAAATTTTCTGTATCATCAAATATAATATAAACTTAGCATTGCTTTGCACTATTAATAAAATCTAAACATTGGAGACATTATAGGACTTCAAAAGCAGTTAACAATCAAACCAGAATGGGTATCCTATTGAATCCTGTCATCTTCAGAGTAGTTGCCCCTACTCTCAGAATTGACACTCTCAAGCATACCAGATTCAAATAAAATCAGTCAAGATAAAACAGTGATATAACCAATTTTCTCTGTCTTATCTCTGCCGTGCTATTTTTCTGTTGTTATTTGTTTATTTTTCTCCTTGATTCCACTGTCTGCCCCTTTCTGTAAGGCCTTTCTGGCATTATTCCTGGAACCTTGGTGATTTTCTTTTCTCTCTTAGAATGTCTTTCAGTATTCTTTGCAGGGTTGGATTGGTGGTCACAAACTCCCCCAGTTCCTCTTTGTCATAGAAATATCTTGTCTCTCCATTAATTTTGAGAGAGAGTTTGGAAGGGTACATCATTCTGGGTTGGAGGTTATTTTCTTTCAGGGCTTGGAATATTTTGCTCCAAGCTCTTCTTGATTTGATGGTTTGCATTGAGAAGTCTGCTGTGATTTTGATGTGTTTTCCTTTATAGGTAATCTGTTTATTTTCTCTGACCACTTTTAATATTCTGTTCTTGTGATGGATTACTGGGATCCTGATTATTATATGTCTGGGTATAGATCTGTTTCGGTTGTAGTTGGCTGGAGTTCTATATGCCTCATTTATCTGAACTTCACTTGTTACCTATGTTTGGAAAGTTTTAGGAAAATACTTCTATAAAACAAAACTAATTGGAAAAATAGAATACAAAGTATATTAGAATTAATATTTTATGCAAATACAATTAATAAAGATTGGTAGGCAATTTAAACATGAAAATACAATGGAGGACCATGAGTTAATAATTTTGTTTTGTGTCTCAAATTTAGGTTATGATGTAAGGAGGGCTTAAACCAAATTACTAAATACAGGCTAGCAAACCATGACAGTTAACATTTAAAGACATTTTATGTTTTGGTTATAATCAACTGTTTAGTTTTTATATTCAGCTTCTGAGGATTGTTTTAATATGTCTAGATCAGAGGATACAAAATTATATTCATCCAAAGTGGTCACTCTCATTCTTCACTAATCATGGTTTTCCAAACTACCACAGTGTCATAGTTGTGCAATGAAAGTGTCATTTACAGACAGATAGTTCAGGTTAGTAACTTTTACTTACAAAGTACAGTTATTGCTTTTCCTTCAGAGAAAAAAGAATAATTGTCTGTATGCTACTCCTTTAATACAAGGCAAGAAAATCAGGTTTATAAGAATTGCTTTTTAATCAGGATAATTTGTAAATAGGAAAACTATTTCAAAATCAATTTTTTCTCATGTAAGGGAAAATGAAAGTATTTGTTGTCCATCTTCAGGCCAGTGAGACATTTAAAATCTTAGCAGTATGTGCTTCAGTAGAGAATGTTACCAAGTAAACAATACAAAAAACCATGCATATGTTTGAAGCTTTTTTTCCAGTAGTGAAGACTGGACACAGGAACTTTTGCACTAAGCTATATACCCGTTATTAAGCTTTTATTTGGAGATAGGGTCTCACTAATTTGCTAAATTGTTTGGGGTGGCCTTGAACTTAACATCTTCCTGCCTCAGTTTCCCAGAATGCTGAACTTACAAGTGTGTTCCATCTTGCTTGACTTTCCTTCAAATATGAAAAGATTAATTTTCTCTAATAGTGATAAGAATAAAGGTTTCAAGGCCTGATAAGAGTTTTATTAAGCGTTGAATTTCCAGGGACCTCAGAGACATTGTAGTCTGTAGTGGCTATTTTTGTGTGTCATTTGACTTTACCAGAGAGTTGGTAAAGGTTTGTTTCCGGGTTGCTTCTGGAAGAGCTTAGCATTTGAAGCAGTACAATGTAAAGGTCATCCTTTCCAGTGTGGGCAGGTATCATGCAACTCATCAATAGCTCGAATGTAAGGAAAAGTTACTTGTACTCCAGCCTGCAGATTTTGGGTCCTGCCACAGCTAAGCAGTCCCTAGCTGCCCCTTTACTTTGAATCATTGACCTTGGCCTGAGACTTATACCACTGCTCCCTTGGTTCTCAGGTCTTCAGATTCAGACTGAATTGTACCATGGCTTTCCAAATTCTCCAGCTTGCAGATCAAAGATCATGAAGTATCTTCATTTTCATAATCAGGTGATGCAGTTCTCTTAATAAATTCCTTTGTCTCAGCCAAGATATAGCTCAGTGGCTTAAGCATCTGTCTGGCAAACACAAAGTCCTGAATTTGATTCCCAGTACCAAAAACAAAAACAAGAACCAAAAAACAAAACAAAACAAAAAACACAAAACATATTTCTCTCAAAAAAAGCCAGGCATGGTGGCACATGCCTGTAATCCAAGCACTTGGGAGCCTGAGGCAAAAGGATTATTGCAAGTTAAGACCAGTCTGGGCTACAAAGTGAGCTCAAGTCCAGCCTGAACTGCATATCAAGACCCTGTCTCAAAAAAGACAAAAATGCACAAAACCAAACAAAACAAAAACCAAATTCATCCATCCATCCATCCATCCATCCATCCATCCATCCATCCATCCATTTGTCTATCTATCTCATCTATCATCTTTTCTTGGCTCTTTTTCTCTGGAGAACCCTAATACACAGTCCCAGGAGCCCAGTAATAATGTGTGATGTACTCAGGGTCTCAACTTACTCAGTAGGTCTAAGTTCAGAGCTTCTTGGTTGTCCAGGAATCTCTCATATGCTACCTCAGATCATTGGAGCCTTCTCCTCTCTCAGAACAATGGCCATGTGCTCTGCTCAGCCGCTTCCTGGAAAACTGTCATGTTTGCTAACACAGCACTTCTGAAAGTTTAACACATTCAGAGTCATCTGAGAACTTGGCAAAAGAAAGACTGCCAGACTTCACCATCATGGTTTCCAATTCCATAGGTTTAAGGTGAATTTGAATGTTTGTATTTTTACAAGTTTTCCAATGATGTCCACCATTCAGGGATCATATCCTCAGAACTATGGATATCCAAAAAAAAGCGTGTGTAGGTGTGGGTGTATGACTGTGCTTAAGGCATATTTTTGGAATTAAAGTTATTTCTTAATTCCTTCTCATCCTTTCTCTGAATACTCATTGGACTTACAATACCCACTTGCAAGATGGCTGGTCAACCTTCACCTCATGGACTAGTAGAAAGCTTACCTTGCTAACTGGGCTAATAAATCCTCCTGTGACAGCACAGCACCTTCCCTATTTAGGCTGAAAATTGCTCTTCTCTAGAGATTTCTTAGCCCAGTAGATTAGAAAATCCTTCACACAATGTCATGATCTATTGAGATTACTCTTTAACTATCAATTTCCAGTAACACTCCAAATGCTAAGAAACTATTATAACTACAGTACAATCATAAAATGGGCACTAATGATCTTCCAGTGACAAATGTATTTGAAGTAGAAACCATTAGTTAGAACAAGAATTTTAGATACATGATTCTGACAAATTCTAAGAACGTGTGGTTTATCCCTCGTATGTGTTTCTGCACTTGTGTTTCCATATATCATTTTTAAATGAAAAAAATCAATATGACAGCATTGGGTTTTCCAAAGAGTTTACAATGAAAACCAGAGACAATAACTTTAATGTTTTGAGAACAGTAGAAGTCAACCAACGGGAAAAGGTAATGACTGCAAAATTAGCTAAATAAGAGCTTCACCTGAATTACCATTATCATTTTATCATATTATTATCTCTGCTCTAAGATAGAGATCTAGATTAGGGAAGCATTATCTTGTGGCTGTGTTGTAATGATGCAAACAGGCGCATCCTAGCACTTACTGGGACATCTGTATCTTTTTTTTCTTTACACATTATTCATTTTTGTGTTGAATAAAAGGCACGGGGCAGAGAGAAAAGTTATTCATGCAGCCTACTTGATCACATACTTCCCCACTGACTGGCTAGCTGAGAAAGGAGTCTAATTTTCTGATGATTACAATTAGGGCAGAATGATCCATTACATTAACTTTAATGAGCTACAGTAGGTCACTTGGTTACAGATGGTACCATGCAAAGGTTGCAGTTCAGGGTGATATAAAATCCATGACAGCATCCTCCTGACATTTGTGCAATGGCCATATAACAAAGGGAGGCTGACTAGTTAGTAGTCATAGACATGGCTGAACTCTACTGCACCTTTCCATTTGGAAAAGTTTTAGTGTTGCTATCTTATGTGCTTAATAATTTATAAATAAAGCTTATGTAACCAGCAGTTATGATGCACAGCATTAACTTAGAAGTGGTCTTATAGTTGGAGGGATGATAAAGAGTTTCTACATTTATATTTCCTCTCACTTGATTTTAAGGGTACATTTAAACTTCAGCCAGTAAATCCAGGAGCTCTGAAAACCAATTAATGATTTAGTTAAAAAGTCTGCAACAGAACGTAATAGACCAACTTGTCTCAGAGCATAAGCAAGCCATTTCTATGTGGAAATTTCCATTTTAAGATATACGAATATTTTAAACAACAGATGTAAGTCCTTTCAAATGACAGGAGAGAAAAAGAGGAATATTTTCTTTTTTTTTTTACATTGAAAGTATATTTCACTATGATTATAATAATTTGATCCTGTTGTATTTTTCTAATTAAGCAATAAATAAGTAGACTATTAGAGCTTATGTAGCGTTTAGTAAAAATAAAAGAATATGACTTGAAAGACATGTAATTTTTTTCAGGGAAAGTTTTTAGCAGAATCAAATGAAAATGAAATCTGAAAAACATGCCTTCTTTTCTAAAGCCTAACCTATGTCTTAAGAAAGACCTTTGGATTAACTGTGGGCACATTTGAACTTGTCACTAAAAAGCTGACTTTCTTTATGGCTAAGTAGAAACATCTGTATTTTCAAAATACATGGGTGAGGTATGTCCCAAGGGAAAAGGTAGGGGTTAAAAAAATATGAGATCAGTCTAGAAAGGGAGTCCATTGAATGTCAGCTCACTCTCAATACAATTTCTCAGCTACCTCCCCATTCAAAAGGATAAACATATCATAGGTGAAGAACACTCACCTAATGATTTCAAGCTCACAGCAATCTTCCCCACACCATTACCATAAATTGCTGCCTTGGCAAGGGAGACATAAGGAAGAAATTCATTGTTTGAAGTAGCGCCTTTGACAGAGTTTCTTTTCTGGCTTATGTTTATACATGTGCTGTTGTTCTTATTTGTACTGTGGACAATATAACTTCTTTTTCATGCAGCATGGTTATTCTTCTTACATGGCCTTTACCATGATGTGCCTAATTGTGCCCCCTCATTTCTGTTTATCTGCAAAGGGAGAATAGAGAATGTGGAAGAATGTACTCAAAAAGTATTATACATTTGAACAGAATCTCCTTAATACAGCCACAAATGATTTAGCCAGGGCTAATTGTGGGCCAGTCACATATCCTCAAATTTGTGTTTAATTGTTCCCCCAATGGCCTAATTGCAGCTACAACTGACTGCAGGTGCAATGTGTGCACCTACAACTAACAGAGGGACTAACCCTAGACTAGTAACCTAGACTAAGTCATTGTGCCATTGACCTCTACCAAAACTTGACATGGACGATGTCACTTAGCAAGCATCCTACATTGTGGCTAAAAGTCATGGTAGCCCAACCTTTGCCTTTGCTGTTAAATGCATAAGATTTCTACACACTAGAATGGTATAAACCTCAACATGTATATTTTTTCTTAATTTGGACAAAATCTTTGGTGTACTTCTCGAAGTCTCTCATTGTCTTTCCTGGATGCAAAGCCTTAGTTTTGCAAATGGCTGGTATGGGTGTGCATAGGAAAGTACAAAGGTTTTATCTTATGACCAAGAGCCATGGTTTGGAGCCCAGCTATCTCAGGTACCTCTTCATTATCACAGTCTATTCACATAAAATTCAGCAAATGGAAGCAAGTCTTGTGGTATTATACAAGCATCTGGCTAGCAACTCTACTATTTTGCTCATATGCTTATTTTAATGGCTCAGCCATATTTTCTAATGCACTGTTAGTACGTTAATACTTAGTTCAACTCACAGATTCTATACTTACCTAACATCTAGCAGAAAAAGGTGGAGGGTATTGAAATGTCATGGCCTGTTTGTCACATATATAGTTTCAACCAAGTAGATTTGACTTTTTTACTTCTTTTGTGTCTTACCTCAGTTTCCTTTGCTTAGGAAAGGACTAATCTGCAATTCTTATTTTGGTTTTCTACTCGTGTCTATCTCCGAAAGTACTAGGATGTCTGGGTGGAAAGTGATGTTGATGTGGTAGCCTTTCTGATGCATCCAGCTGGTCAGTAATAGACAGAATCTGAGGGGTGTAATACGAAGTTGAAGAGAGACAGTGCTTCCCTGAGTGCTGGGCTAAGTGGAGGTGGCTGAGATCAACTTGTGGCCTGATTATTAGCTGGCACTGCCTTTTCTCTTGTTGGATCCATTTCATGGTCACTGAAGCTTGTATCAACAGACTTTGAAAGGTCGAAGACACGGATATTTCCTAATTGTTTGACTTCTGACCTTCCTGGATGAGCTGCATTTCACTAGCTGGCCACAGGCTGACAGGTCATAGCACAGCATAGATAGGGTTGGACAGCTTAAGGCCTAGCTAGGGTCTTTCAGTTAGTGGATCACAAGTTAATGGGTAAGGAAATGTGATACAGGGCTGAGGTTAGAGGTCAACAGTCAGGATTTTCACTTACAACTTTATTAGGTAATTATTTATTTTTGTGGTATTGGGTATTGAACATAAAGATGCTCTACCATGAGCTCCATCCCCAACCTCTTCCCCACTTTTAAAATTTTATTTTGAGACATGATCTTGCTAAGTTGCTGAGGTTGGTCTTTTTTTTTTTATGTTTTTAAAATTTTATTTAAAGAGAAGAGAAAAAAGAAACAAAACAGAAAAAAGGGTAGCAACAATAAAGAATTCTAAAAGAAAGAAGGAAAAAGGAGAATGAGAAAAAGCCCCACTAAGAAATCAGTAATTTATAAATTACGTACTGTCATCCTGGATGTAGTTGTTCAAGTTACAAATTAAAGGGTACATAGTAAATATTCAGTCAGACTACAAACAGTTCTGCTCAAAGATCCAACAAAGATTCAGCAATATGGTCATCTATTTTACACACTCAAACATACATGCAGTTATATCACTTAGAGCACTTTCTTTTCCTCTCTTTTTTATAATAGCAATTACACATTTTGGTTTTATTGCTCTTGTAGTTCTTATTTACTTTTTACACTACAGACACAATATGATATTTATAAATATGATTCTTATTTATTTAACTAATGAGGATAGTCTCAAGTTGTCTCCATTTGCCTATGAAGGCCTAAAGATCATCTTTTTTATAGCTGAGTAATATTCCATTGTATAAAAATGCCACATCTTTTTCATCCTCTCTGCAGTTGATGGGCATCTTGGTTGTTTCCAGGACTTGGCTATCACAAGTTGTGCAGCTATGAACATGGGTGCACATATATCACTGTGATATGAAATTTTCAGTTCTTTTGGGAAAATACCCACAAGGGGAATAGCTGGATTGAATAGGGCTTCCAATCCTCATCTTCTGAGAATTCCCCATATGGATTTCCATAATGGTTGCCCCAGTCTACATTCCCACCAACAGTGGAGCAGTGTTCTTTTTTCCCCGCAGCCTCTCCAACATTTGTTATCAGTTGATTTCTTGATGGCAGCTATTCTTTCCGGAGTAAGGTAGAATCTCAGTGTTGCTTCAATTTGCATTTCTTGAATAACCAGTGATGGTGAACATTTCTTCATGTATTTATTTGCCATTTGTATATCTTTCTCTGCAAACTGTGTGTGCATCTAAGATGCCCATTTTTGGAGAGGGTCTTTAAATTTGGGTGGCTTGATGTTTTTCAATTCTTTATATATTCTGGACACAAGTCCTTTGTCTGAGGGGTTTCTGGTTAAAATTTTTTCCCACTCTGTTGGTTGGTTTTCTTTTCACTCTGTTGGTGATTTCCTTTGAAGTGCAGAAACTTTTCAATAATGTGAGAACCCATTTGTTGATTCTTGAAGTGTTTCCCGTGAAGTTTGTGTTTTGTACATTAATTCTCTGCCTACCACTATGTCTCCAAGACTTCTACTTACCTTGTCTTCCAGTAGATTTAGTGTTTCTGTTTTAATATTGAAGTCTTTGATCCATTTAGACTTTAGTTTTGTGCATGGTGATAGGCATGGATCTAGTTTCAGTCTTTGGCATGTAGAGAGCCAATTTTTCCAACACCATTTATTAAAGAGACTATCCTTCTTCCAGTGGACATATTTAGCCCCTTTGTCAAATATCAGATAGCTGAATGTTTTTTTTTTGCAGTTGTCTGGCATCTTGTAATCTGCTCCATTGATCCTCAGGTCTATTTCTTTGCCAATACCATGCTGATTTTATCACTGTGGCTTTATAGTACTATTTCAAGATGCCTCCTGCCTTGCTTTTGTTGCCTAGAATTGCCTTTGCTATTCTAGGTTTCTTCTGTTTCCAAATGAATTTTAGGAGTGTTTTCTCTAGATCTGTGAGGTATATCAATGGTATTTTGATTGGGATTGTGTTAAATCTGTATAACAGTTTTGGGTATATGGCCATTTTCACAATGTTGGTTCTTCCTAACCAAGAGCAAGGATTGTCCTTCCATTTTCTAATTCCTCTTCAATCTCCTTTTTCAGCATAGTAATTTTCAACATATAGGTCTTTTACATTTTTAGCTAGGTTGATTCTTAAGTATTTCATTTTTTCACATGTTATTGTAAAGGGTGATATTTCCATAATTTCTCTCTCAGTGAGTTTTTTGTTTGTGTACAGGATTTTTGAGCATTGACTTTGTATCCAGCTACACTGCTGAACTTGTTTATTACCTCTAGTAGTCTTTTAATGGAGTTTTTGGGGTCTTCTATAAAGAGTATCATGTCATCTGCAAAGAGTGATAATTTAACTTCTTCCTTTCCTATCTTTACTCCTTTTATTTCTCTCTCTTGTCTGATTGCCCTGGCTAGTGTTTCCAGAACTATGTTGAAAAGGAGTGGTGATAGTGGACATCCTTGTCTTGTTCCTGATTTTAAAGGGAAAGCTTTCAGTTTCTGTCCATTTAGTATAGTGTTGGCTGTTGGTTTGTCATAGATGGCCTTTATAATGTTGAGGTAGACACTGTGTATTCTGAGTTTCTGCATGGTTTTTATCATGAACATGTGTTGGACTTTGTCGAAAGCTTTTTCTGCATCTATTGAGATGACCATGTGGTTTTTGTTTTTGCCTCTGTTGATGTGGTGCATTACATTTATTTATTTGTGTATGTTAAACCATCCCTGCATTCCTGGAATGAACCCCACTTGGTCATGATGTATAATCTTCTTGATGATTTGGTGCATTCTATTTGCCAGCATTTTGTTGAGAATCTTTGCATCAATGTTCATTAGTGAGATTGGCCTATAATTCTTTTTTTTGGTTGTATCTTTCTCTGGTTTTGGTATCAGAGTAATACTTGCCTTCAGGAATGATTTAGGGAGGTTTGCTTTTTTCTCAATTTCATTGAAGAGTTTAAGAAGTATTGGCATCAAATCTTCTCTAAATTTCTTGTAGAATTCAGCTGTGACTCCATCAGGACCTGGTCTTTTCTTTGTTGGTAAGTTTTTAATTACATTTTCAATTTCATTAGCTGATATTGGGTTGTTCAAAATTGCTATATCTTCTTGGTTGAGCTTTGGTAGTTCATATGTTTCTAGAAATCTGTCTATTTCCTTTGTGTTTTCCACTCTATGTGAGTAGAGATTTTCAAAGTAGGTATTCATGATCTTTTGAATTTCCATGGGATCTGTAGTAATTTCTCCCTTTTCAGTTCTTATTGCATGAATTTGGGTTTTTTTCCTTTCTTTCTTTTGATAAGATTAGCTAGGGGTTTGTCAATTTTGTTTATTCACTCAAAAAACCAGCTTTTAGATTCATTAATTCTTTGCATTGTTTTTTTAGTTTCAATTGTATTGATGTCTGCTCTAATTTTTACAATTTCCTCTCTTCTATGAGCTTTGGGTTTAGCTTGCTCTTGTTTTTCTAGATGCTTGAGATGGAGCATTAGGTTGTTTATTTATGCTTGTTCTGTTTTCTTGATATGACAGTTTATTGCTATATATTTCCTTCTTAATACTGCTTTCATTGCATCCCACAGATTACAGTGTGTTGTTTCTATATTTTCATTGAATTGTAGGTATTGTATTATTTCTTCTTTAACTTCATCTGTAGCCCATTGGTTGTTCAAAAGGCTGTTATTTAATTTCCATGTATTTATGCAGGTTTTACAATTTCTTTTGCCATTAATTTCCAATTTCAGTGGTCAGATATTATTTATGGGATGACTTCAATACCTTTGCATTTACTTAGGAATATTTTATGGGATAATATATGGTCTATTTTGGAGAATGTCCCATGTGCAGCTGAGAAGAATGTGTATTCTGATGTGGTTGGGTGGAACACTCTGTAAACTTCTACTAAGTCCAATTGCTCACAGGTATGATTCATTTCTGTTATTTCTTTGCTGACTTTCTGTCTAGTTGATCTATCTCTTTGTGACAATGGGCTGTTAAGATCTCCTGTTATAATTGTGTTCTTGTGTATTTGGTTTTTAATATCCATTAGTATCTGTCTTATATAGTTGAGTGCTCTTGTATTTGGCACATATATATTTATAATTGTTAGGTCTTCCTCTTGAATTTTACCACTAACAAGTATGTAGTGACCTTCTCTATCTCTTTTAATCATTTTAGGTTTGAAGTTCACATTGTCTGCAAATAGAACAGTTACCCCTTTTTTCTGGGTTTCTGTAGCATGGAATACTGTTTTCCATCCTTTGACTTTTAATCTATGAGTTTCCTTTTGGGTCCAATGTATTTCTTGTATATAGCATATTGTGGGGTCCTGTTTCTTGATCCATTCTGTCAATCTATTTGTTTTTATAGGTGAATTGAGGCCATTTATATTTATGGATAGCATTGATATGTACTGGCTCGACTTTGCCATGTTATGTTCCAGTTGTTTCTTTCTGCTTTTCCTCTTATTTAATTGCTGGTGGTTTCTTTCTGTTGCTGTTTTGGGGATCGTGGTCATTTTTATCTCTGTCTAGTATGTCTCTCAGTACTCTTTCTAGGGTTGGTTTGGTGGACATGAATTTCTTCAGTTGTTCTTTGTCATGGAAGTATATTTTTTCTCCATTAAATTTGAATGAAAGTTTTGCTGGGTACATCAGTCTGGGTTGAAGGTTGTTTTCTTTCAGGGCTTAAAATACCTCACTCCAAGCTCTTCTTGACTTGAGGGTTTGTGCTGAAAAGTCTGCCATGATTCCAATGGGCTTTCCTTGATAGGTGAGTTGTGTCTTTTCTCTGACAGCTTTTAATATTCTGTTTTTATGCTGCATGTCTGAGATCTTAATTATTATGTGTCTGGGTGTGGATATATGTTGGTTTTGACTGTTTGGTGTTCTATATGCCTCACTTATCTGCATATCAGATTCTTTCCCCATGTTTGGGAAATTTTCTGCTATTATTTCTGTAAATACTTTACCTATGTCATTTGCCTGGACTCCTGTATCTTCACTAATGCCCATTATTCTTATATTGTTGCTCTTGGCATCATCATGAAGCTTCTGGATTGTCATTTCATGCTGCTTTGTTATTTTTAAAAGTTCTGTCCTTTCCTGTTCACTAACTGTGATCCAAAATCCTATCCTCAGCTTCCTTTAGGTGGTTTTGTATGCTTTCAATAGAATTTTTTGTTTCTTGGATGTCTCTTTGAGTTTGTTTCATGAATTCTGCTTGCTTTCTATTTGTTCATTCAAAGTTTCAATCAGTTTCCCATGCTCATGTACTTTTTTCTCTAGTTCTTCTTTAGCTGCATTCAACAACTCCTTTACTAAAGTTGTTATTTCTATCTTTACATGGGAGAGTACTTCTAATTTGATTTCCTCTATAGCCTGATGCAGTTGTTTTTTTTTTATTTCACTTGCTATCTTTTCAGAGATTTCCTGGTGTGTTACTTTTCGGGTCCTCTATTTCAATGTCTCCTATACTTATTTCTGGTGAACTATATGTTTGAGACCGCATTTTGCTTTTTCTTTTTGCCATTTTCACTCTGCTTGGTGTTTTCTATGTGTAGGAGGGGATCACACACACTCTTTTCAGACACCCCAAAGTCTTACAATTAGTTCGAGGGGGTTTTACTACTGGCCTTATTTATCCCCTGTACACCTCTATTTTAGGGGTATACCCACCACACTGATACAGTTAATCCACTGTAGTCCAAAGTTCGCCGCCTGGGAGCAAAGTTCCAAATTTTCTCACACTAACTGGAGCCTGCTGAGATCTTCTGATGTTCCTGGTGGCAGGGCTGGCCCTCGGTGGAGGTTAAGGCTAGCCCACCCCTGAGGTGGGTTTGGGCTTAGTTCCCAGTTTCAGGGCAGGCCCTTGGTGGTGGTTCAGGGTAGCCTTGCCCTGAGGTGGGCTTGTGCTGAGTTCCTCGTGGGAGGGTGGGCCCTCAGTGCTGGTTCAGGGCCACCTTGCCCTGAGGTGGGCTTGCGTTGAGTAGATGGGAATTTTTGAAATAACCAAAACAAACCTGATATGGAACCTGTGCAATGAAAGCAGTGGTCAGAGGGAAATTTACTGTGGTGGATTCTCGCAACAGGAAAAGAGAATCTGAGGTTGGTCTTAAATTTGTGATCCTCTTGCCTCAGCCTCCTGAGCGGCTGTGAGTGAAGGTTGGTAGTCATTTATTACTTTATTAAGAGAATACACATTGCCCTTACAGTTTTAGCAGAGTGATCCATCTTTGAGTTTTGGAACTTTTGTCATTAATGGTTTCCAAAAAATTATCCTAACTCTCAGAAGGGGTAACAATTTTTTGAGTCTTAAAGACTCTGAAATACACTTACGTAATATCACTACTTTGGATTCTTCTTGAGAAAAATGAATATGTTATGGACATAGTTGATACTGTATTATTGGTAAAAATTCATTCATTAGTTCAAGGAAAAAATTAGAGCCCTTTTTTATTTTTTTAGAGCCCTTTTTAGCAGTGTCTTACTTTCCTTGAAAATTATATTGTATATACAACATAAAATTATAACTTTTTGTGCTAGGAAGTATTATTATACATTCAGTGTATAAATCTTAAAATCTGACTATTTCAACCTACTAAAAGCCCAGGTGGTATCTTATTACTACAAACTCATATGAACCCTGAGTTCCAATTCCAACTTCCTATGACTGAAGGAGTAATTTTATTAAAGGGATTTTTCTTCTTCATCTACAAAAGACCCTCTAAGATATTTTGCTTTCTTTCCTGAAGGGATACTAGAAATTATTGAAACAATCTGTGTTCATTTGTAATTTATTTATATACACTTTTCTCAGTTTGACTAAGGTTGAGAAACTTGACATAATCATTGTTAGCATCAAATATTATTAAAATTGCTTTTCTCTCTCCACTGATAAGATTGGTACATCATACTTAGTTTGGAATTCTTTGCTTAGGTAAAGATGTTAAGAAGTTTAAGTCAATAGCTGTGACATTTCCAAATAGGCCAATTTTCATCTAAAAATATTTTCCTTATATTTTGGAACAGAACAATTGTGATATTTAGAGACGAAAGACATGCTTTTCAATGGGCTATTATGTGTATGTATTTGTAGTCCTAGAAATGGTAGGTCTAGGATAACTGATTCGTTGGCCATGTCTCCTCTTCCAGAGCAAGGTACTCATTTTCTTGGTTTCCAGGAAAAGTTAGTTGACTGCTGACAGTTTAGAGTACATGCCTTCTGCCCGGAGGAGCTGCCTTGACCTTGCCTAAGCAAGTTCACACCCTTTCCCTGGGGGCCCCACACATTCAGGGAATGAGAATGCAGGGACAACATGACAGATCCCCTTGCCTCAGTGTGGGGTAAATCTAGTTAGTTCCACCTTTCCTCAAGATTGGTTGAGCTCTTTGCTACAACTGCTTTTCTGTTCCACCCCTCCCCCTCTACCAAATCCTCCCTTTTCAGTTCCTCACTCTTCAGTTCTGAGACTAGTCCCATTAAAATCTTGACACTTCCATTATTAACATAGGAATTTTTCTTAAAGAATACAAAACAACACAGAAACACAAAGGGTAAGAGTATACTAAATGTTAGATCCTCTTGAAACTTTCTTATTTGCAAACACTGCTCTTTCATTCTTTTTTTTCCTCTGTGTATGTGTGTTTGTGTGTTTAAAAGCCTACACATTCAGGTTCTGCAGATGGGCCATTTTAGTAGAACTTCTGCTAATATATTTCTAAATCTTTTAGTGCTAAGCCAAGCACCTAGTACTAATTCCAGTAGGCTATTGCCAGGCCATAAGATTATTTCCTAAAACAGACTTGGAAACAACATGTGTTGAGAGTCGAGGAATTAATGGGGAAGACCATCTTAGTGAGCACACACACTAGACCATCTGCAAGACTTCATGGCTCAGAATATAAGTGACCGGGTGACTGCATTCTCTAAACACAAAAGGAAATGTTTCAAAAGTCAGGCGCCAGGAATGATTTGTTTTGCACTTAGTAAATCCCTTACAAAGCAGTCAGATATATGGATTGATCTCCTGGAAGGTTAGTGCCTCTGTCATGCATATACAGATATATGGCCCTAGAGGACTCTTCCATTTCCTGGGAAAGTAAATGGTATGTGTTATAACCAAAGTTTAGCATTTACATGTTCTTGGGCGATAATTTGAGGTGTTCTGTGGGGCAACTTCAGAGATGTTATGAGGCAGAAATATGAAAGAGATGAGCACAAGGCAGGAGAGCAACAGAAAGCAATCATGCTCTGGTCTTAGTCCACACTGGCTCTCTGATTACATCATCTATTCATTCATTCATTCATTCATTCATCAATCCAGTTATGCCATACATGCTTGGCTGAGCTAGAAATATTGGATGTTGGCTCTCATTTATTGCTGTGTGTGCTGAAAGTGCATAGTTTCACAATCTGACCAGCTCAAACTCACAAAAGTTCAGTAGTCTACCCGACTGATTTTTAAAAACATCTATCATACTTAATAAGACATTGGAAAGGAGAAAATGAAATATTAATTTTGTGACAACTCATGGGAAGCTCTGGAAATTCTCCCACAGTGACTTAGAGTGAGGGTTCAGTCAGGCAATCTGACTCACAAAACTCCAGAAGCATGGTTTGCAGACGATGCTGGGGCCACAGGCGGCAGCATAGTGGGGAACTTCCAGACTCGACTATGACCTGAGAATATTCCTGCTCGTGCACAACTGCAAATAATTATTATCTTCAGTAAAACTTTAGAGGCTTTTTTGATTTATTTTTGCTGCCTTTCCTTCCCTATCCTTTCTCTGCCAGTGTTCAGATACATTTCTATGCCAGCAGTGGTAGCAGCAGTTCTGGAAAGACTAGAAAAGTGTCTATTAATTGTAGCCACAGTGGCCACATGATTTTAAACAACATGCACAGAGGGAGGAACAAGTTGGAGAAACAAGGTCCCGGCTTTCAGCTGGAATAACATGCTGTGTTTTTAGAGAATTAGGTGGAACAAGACCACAAACCAGTGTATGACTGCACAAACTGCCCTGTGGAGTCTGTGTTAAGTATTGTGTGACCACTTAGGATAGCATTTGATAATATCGGGGTCTTGTATTTTTGAGGTTCTCTGGTAGCTTTACAGAATGCATGAGAGGCATGCCTAATGTTGGTGTCCCCGTATCATAGTTAGAGAAAGAGCGATTTACATGAGCTTGTTGAAGTTTGGGGTTTAAAAGGGTAGTACTGCTCAATTTTATTTTTTAAATTTTCTTCACAGGATATGTGACACAAACACATATACCATATGACATATATATTAGTATTTGTGATATAATCACTGTGGGGAATTAGTACATATCCTTAGAACACCTTTTTTAATTAATTAAGTTTATTGGTACATTTTAGGTTATTATAATGATCACATTCATCATAGAGAATTTGTACCTGTTCTTTTTTTTTTCTTTTTTTGGTACCAAGGATCAGACTCATGACCTCATGCCTGCCAGGCAGGCGCTCATGAAGCTAGGTAAATCCCCAGCCACTGAACCTGTTCTTGAGTCTACCTTTTTCTTATTCCCCTGCTCTCCCTTTAACCTCTCCGTATCTCGTCTTGATCTTTTTACTTCCCCTTTCTTCTCCTCCCTCCTGTCTTCTTCATACCCCAGGTCCCTTTCCCATCTACACAATTTACCTTCCTGTTTTTTAGCATCTATTTTTTAAAACATTAAATTATTTATACTTTGGGTTTCTCACATAAGAGAAATCATAAGATATTTAATCTTTTGTGTTCAATTTATTTCACTTAGCCTTATGGTCTCAAAGTACATCCATTTTCTTATGAATTTACCTTTCTTGATGGCTGAGTAGTACTCTATTGTACATATATTCCACATTTCTTTATCTATTCATCTGTTACTATGTGCTCAACTTAGTAAGGGTCAATAAATGATTTTTTCCTATGTAATAGGTGTCTTAGGACTTTGTGTATTGTGAATATCATCATGTGAGAAATAGTTGAAGGCTATAGGGAAACAAACTATAGGCCAGTTACTCTCAGCACCAGGGACTCTTGGGAGCAGATTTCTGAGTATACTTTCAAAGACAATACCCTTTGTTGGTGCCTCAAAATTTCCCTGAACCATGTTTTGACTGGAAGTATCATTCTTAGGGTTAAATTTTAATGAGGGAAGTCATCAACATCTGAGAAATTTGTTATTAAATGACCTGGTCCTGCAAAATCCTGAGGGACAGTAAGAATACTTCCTAGGGCAGGGCAGGGCAGTGTTGGACTCTGCTCTCAGATTGGAGAATGTTAACTGTACTATAATTGACCATTGCTATAGCAATCTTCCAAGACCAAGGTAATATTTTTGATAGCACTTTGGAATTATAAAAATCTACATAAACAACATAATGACTCCGATCAAGTTTTAAAACTTGTACTTAAATTTTCTCAGTGTAAGAGTAAATTTATTCATCATCTACCTATCACTTATCCTTACAACTTAACAGACTTGCATAAAAGTGGCCTACAAATTTATGAATGTCTTTTTTTCAAATACTGAGTATTATTTGTTTTAGAAGATAATCTCAGGGGAGCCTTGGTTTACAAAGCTTTTGAGCTACAGGAGACAGTGCATGCTACTTAAGATGTCAATTTGTGTTCTGTGATGAGGATGATGTTTGACTTTGATGGGCAGACATATAAATAGGACAAGATAGTATTATTATTAATCCTTTTCCCATAAGGATCCTTCTACCTGATGGTGTTTAATAATGGTTAACCCATATTAGAGCTCTGTGGAGAGACCTGAAAGAAATAGAAGAGTGGCAAGATTGTAAGTCATGAAGTTCACTGCAGATCTTCTTTGATAGCTAGTTAGAACTCAAAATGTCACATCATAAGAAATAAAAGAATGCCTGATAACTAGTGTCTAACATGAGCTGTTCTTCAGGAGAGTTACTAACTGATGAACCAAGGTCTGGAAAATATATATTTTGTTTTTTCTTTTGATCTGTGTTATTTTTAGGCAGCAAATGAGGACATAAAGAACACCCAACATCCCTAAAAGGGGATAAACAATCATATTGGGTAGATATGGGTGTTGTATTTTTAATGACATGCAACTCCTTAGATTTTAAATATTTCTAGAGACTGATCAATGCAGAGATAGAAAGTAATACTAATTTGAATTGGGAACTGAGCATGTACTTTTTGAGAAACCTTCACAAAATGTCAGATATTATTAGAATTTTATTTTCCCCAGGGAACTCCCTAAGTTTTTAATGTTTATGAATATTATTTGCATGAATTATATTGCATGAATCAGAATTCTCAGTCAAGGCAGCAGTAAAAACCAAATGAGTAGTCTCTTTTATTTGGCCAGGATATATCTGGTACCATGATTTGCTTATTTTAGGAATGGGTCCGAGGACATCACCTTTGAATACTACAAATGCAATGTTTATGTTCAGTAAACATGAGGTCAGACATACACAAAAACTTATGCCACTTAGTAGGACATGCTTACCTAATTTACCTAAATATTTTAGCAAAATAATGATTCAAATGTCAGTTTTGGTAGAGATAGTATGACTCAGTGATTAAGATTATGGACTTTACAAAGTGCTCTAAAGGATATAACTGTATATATGTTTAAGTGTGTAAGATAGATGACCACATTACTAAGTTTTCATTCGGTCATTGAACAGAGTGGTTTACTGTCAATGTTTGAGTGTCTGTCCACTTTTTATGCTTTGATTTTGTAACTTGAACAACTAGTTCTAAGAAGACAATATGTAACAGCAACTAGTAATTTCTTAGTATTAATATTTTTCTTTGAAATTATGTATTACTTCTATCCTTTTTTCTGTTTTGTCTTGTTTTTTTCTTTAAATAAAATAATATTATGGACTTTATATCGGACACACTTAGAGATACCCTTAGATCTGAATCATGGCTGCACCACTTGTTCAGAGTAACAGAAAATTATTTAATTTCTAAATAGTAATATACCCCTATTAAAGAGTTGCCAGTGAGATTGAATAAGATGTCAGTGAAGAGGTTGACATAGTAGTTGGCACACAAATAAATTTCTGTCTGCTGAACACAGTTGGTTTCATATAAATCTTTTTTCTGGAAATTAAAGGAATATTTTTCCCTTGGTTCTTTTTAGGTACTGAAAAATGATTATTTGACAATGGAATGGAATTATACATCTATTTGGCTGCTATCAGTTAGTTTAAGAGTAAATGTATTTAGAGTAGGGCTCAGGAACCTCCCACTCTACCCCAGACAAGGTCCACACTCACCCAAGCCCCCTGCAGAGCCAGGAGGACCTGGAAAACATGACCCTTACATATAGGTCCTGGGTTCTCTACAGCATAGGGAAACAGGGGTGACAAGGAGCAAGCTGACTTGGTTGAAACAGAGACCAACACCCAGGAGGAGAGTTTTGCTTCAGGGATGAAATGATAGTCTATCAAAGTGATTGGGTGGGAGACAACCTTGGGCAATAGCCTTGAATAGGGTGAGGGCTAGGTAGGGATCTCCTGGAATTCCCTGGGAAGCCCAGGATCAGACCAGGAAGGGCATGACATCTGTATTCTATTGTGGGAGGCCAGCTGCAGAGGGAGAAATCATCAGAGGGGGAAGTCCTGAGGAAAAATGAATTTACTCAAGTAGTAGGTTTGCGCTCTGTCACTGCTGTCTACATCCAGAAGAAATCAGTGGTCTGAATTACAATAGGTCAATATAAATGTGACCTAACTTCCTTTACTAAAATCACAGTCCTATTCTCTTTGGTTAAGGGCTGTTCATGAGTGGTTCCCAGGTCTTGTCAATATTCAGTTACTATTTAATCGCATTACTGTTGCTGAATTTACTACTGTAGTCAAAGTAACATAGTAGTGTCAAAAGTCATGGATTAGCAGAAGGGATCAAGAAATAAAATACAACAGTGTGCTGGATACAAGAAACACATTTCATACAAAAAGAAACTCATAGACTAAAAGTCAAAGCAATAGTCTATAAAACAGGAATTCATAAGCAAGCAGGAGCAGCTATCCTATTTTCAGACAAAGTGGACTTGCACTCAAAGTTGATCAAAAGGGTCAAAGAAGGACATTACAAATTGGTTAACAGAACTATTCAACAGGAAGAGAGAACAGGTATAAACATATATATGCCAAACCACAGTGCACCTAACTTCATAAAACAAACTCTAATGGATATAAAAGATCAGATAAACAAGAATACAATTATAGTGGGGGATCTCAACACACTATCACAAATAGATCCACTAAACAGCAAAATCAACAAAGAAGTAGTAGAGTTGAACCAATGAACCATGAACAAATACATAATAAATTTGTATAGAGTATTCCACCCAATAATAGGATACACATTCTTTTCGGTATCACATGGAACTTTCTTCAAAATAGGCCACATACTATGTAATAAGACATGCCCAAGTAAATGCAAAACTTTACTGTGTATATTGTCAGATCATAGTTCAGTGCAGGTTAATGGTGATCACCTGAGAACATAATGTACAGTGAAATAAGTAGGACAAACAAATGAATATAAGGAGGAAATAGAGAAAAGTTCAAACATTACCCCAAATTACGTATTCCTTTGTTTCAAAAATAATACAATATACATGCTATTTTGTTTCATTTATTCTATTAGTTTATCTTAGTTCATTGAGAAGAAAGCTTTGTGGTTTTTTGTAAGAATTTATTGGTTTATATGTTGTAGTCTGAGTAGCTCCTTTGAAGGTAATATAACAGTGTATTAACCATTGTTATTTCCTTGTATTTAGTTATGAAATTTTGTTTTACTTTTTATAAAATAAAAAAGATAGGTAATATATATACTATTGTAAAGTCTATAATACAATGGTACAATGGATTTCTGTTGGTAAAGTTTTTAAGAGGACAAAGTTGTTTTCATGTTAGTTCAAATTCATTTTTTTCACACACCTAGTTTTGTTTCTTTAAGTTGGTTCTCCCAATTTGGCTTCTCATTGTGATTTATCTTTGAATGATGACTTCCTGGTGTCAGCACTGATCTTCCAACTGCATGGAGGTCTCAGACTTACTGCTCTTAGTTTAGACATCAGAAGATAAATAGGTCTTTCCTTCGACCACATGGAGCTCATTGACAGATTTATCTTCCTATTTGCTTTAGCAAAAGTCTTTGGGGTACTAAGAAAGAATGATACATCCTGTGATCCACTAAACTTTTCTCTTTATTTGTCTTTTCTTTTAGTGTTTGTTGGATAACTACTATGTCATAGGTCAGTGATGGCAAAGTTTTTAGAGTTTTCAGTAACAAATAGCTGGCTGTGGCGTGTGTACCACAGGTTTGCTACCACTTTTCTAGGTACTGTGTTAAGTCTGGGGAAATGAATCTGACATAATCCCTCCACGGGAGCCCATCATTGGACAGAGATGAGTCAATGCGTAATTAGAACGCAGAATGGAAGAAATTTCTCTCCCTCAATCTTGAGGTGGAGTTAACACAGTTCTGAAAAACTTTCTAAATGACAGGATCTGAGGATGAGTTAATATACTTGCAGGAATGAAGAGGAGTAAAAAAGAGTATTCTTGTTGGGAGAATGGTGCATACAACACACCACACAAAATAAGATGGTTTGCTCTAAGAATTACAAGTGAAGAAATCTGGAGTGTAATTTTAAGGATGGAAGGATATAAGAAGGTGCTATATTGTTTTCTCTTGGGCAAACATATCATGAGAAAGATACCTTATGAGTGATTTTATTTTATTATATTTATTTTTATTTTATTTTAAAGAGAATAAAACCAATCAAAACAAAACAGTGAAAGTGATACAGGACTTCAAAATAGAATAATAGGAAATCAACAATGGCTACCATAATGACTCTTATTTAATAGATGCTCAGATAGTTGGCCTGAGGCCTGCAAAGTCAATCAAACAGTACAAGTTGTTTTTATACCTCAGTTGCTATCAACTCAGCCTGTTTTCCAAATCAATGGAATTGCTTTGTGTGTGTGTATGTATGTGTGTGTGTTCTTGTCTCCCAGCCTGCACACCAGTTGGCCCACAGGAAGGGCAAAGTGGCTTGTTTCTCCTTCCAAGCCCTTCCATGACTTGTACTGGCTCCATTATGAGTGCTTTTAAACTAAGGTCTGACTATTTGAAAGTGAAATGTCCTTCTGCTGGCTTTTTGATGTCTCATCCTGGAAGCTATGACATGTGTGCTCTCTTTTAACACAATTTACCCTTCTCAGTCCCACAGTTGTGTCCACCACCTTTTCCACAAGCTTCATTAG
The DNA here is from genome assembly GCA_004027455.1 of Hydrochoerus hydrochaeris. Taxonomy (NCBI): domain Eukaryota; kingdom Metazoa; phylum Chordata; class Mammalia; order Rodentia; family Hydrochaeridae; genus Hydrochoerus; species Hydrochoerus hydrochaeris. Next base: position 50,816 of record PVLA01009353.1, on the reverse strand, counting down.
AGTCCAGGGAAACCTGCATCAACTCTATGTGCTTGCTCCTGTCCCAGTGATCTTTACAGTGGGCGTGGCACTGCCTCTGCTAGATGCTAACTTTTTATCAGGATGGTGGGAAATAGACTCCAAAATAATTTGCTAAAATCATACTTATTGATCATATCATGATTGTGTATCCGTGGAGACACACAAAAAAGAGGACCAATCTGTGTAGCAATAAGCTCGATAGTTTGTCACATGGCCTTTAGCATCAGGGGAAAGATATTTAGCAGACATTTTTGTTTCCTTTTTTCTTTCTCAGTACTCAGGATTGGAGCATATTTTGAACTTTTTTTAAGGTACAAGGCTGATGCAATTATGTAAATGATCACTATTCTTGATTTTCCTCTAGTTTCATTTTAATATTTAGAGTAATGTGAATTCTTTCTAGCAGTATCTCTTAGAACAGTGATCCTAAGACTATGATTATGAGAATGAATTCCAACCCTTTGAATTCCATCATCCAGTCTATGAAAACTTAAGCACCGTATCAAGAATATTCTCAAAATATTTTCCCTGTAGAAACAACAGGCATGTTGGCTTAGGTTAAAAACCAGCTGAAAAGTCTGAAGACAAAGGTTTTTTTCGTTGGCTTTTGATATAGCCTAGATCTAATGCAGCACAATGCCACATGGGGAGAGTGAGTGCATGGGAGTTTCCTAATGGCTTGGCGTTTTCATCTGGAAGTCAGGAGATGAGTTGGATAAGAATGACTGTGAAATTGCTGAAAAGCAGAAAGCAAATGGAGAGGATTGGAGACATTTCCCACCTGCTTTACAAGGGTCTTCAGCCTCTGCCAGTCTGGGCTGAAGAAGAAAAACAGTGGTGAATATTTCAGATGCTTTTTGTCAGTTCTGCTAAGTCTGATAGTTCCTACATAATCACTTTATGGACTCTCTCATTTTTAGTGCTAGAGTGACTATAGGAGTTGTACAAATGGATGGAATCATGTGTGATAAGTGCTCTGGTAAATTTTGAATACTGTACTAATTAGAATGAAATGAAATAATATAATATATGTGAAGTACTTAGTTCAGGACTAGCACTCAGTAAGCAATAGATGCTTACTCTAATGAATATATTTGTTACTTGGACTCATTGTGGGAACAAACTTTTTCCCATGCTGTTCTTGACACCTGGGTTTACCACAACAAGACTTTTAATTAAAATTTGATAAATATTTTTTCACACTCACAAAATCTTTGCTAACTGGAAACTGTAGACAACAGTGCCTTTTGCTTGGCACTATTATTGGGATGTTTGTGTTTCCCCAAATTCATAGTTTGAAACCTGACCACAAAGTGTTGGCGTGAGGAAGCTGAGCTTTTGGTGGGGGGATGATTAGATCTTGAAGGCTTCACCTTCAGGAATGAACTCAGTTCCTTTATAAAAGAGGCTGGAGGGTGTTTATTGTGCTCTTCGCCATGTGAGGAGATGTGAAGGTACCATCTATGAGGAATGGCTTCTGACCAGGTGTCAAATCTTTTAGAGACATTGCTTTGAATTTCCCAGCTCCAGAACTATGAGCACTGCATTACTGTTTGTTTGTTCACTGCCCAGTCTAAGGTACTTTGCTATAGAAGCCTGAACAGGGTAAAACACTTGCAGAGTTTATAAGACAGTACCCTGGAATGGACATCTGCCTTCCATGTTTGGCATTAGCCAAGATGGCAGTGGGAAGCCAGGCATCACTGCGTGCCTGTGAGTATATATAATATACATCACTGTGAGTATATATAATATACATGCCATATATCTAAAATAGATGGTATTATGTGATGTGGAGAAAAAGAAAGAAAGGTGATGGAAAGTGGGTGTTGTGTAACTCATGGGACTTTAAAACAAAAGCATTTGGCATTTTTGTTTTATTTTGCTGTGCACAGGATGTGTGTGCATGTTGTGACAAGGAGAGTATTAAGAGTAGACAGTATTGCTGGTCCCAGCAGTGTGATCTTCCTTTATGGTGAGAATTCTGTAGTCCACATCTAAGACTGAGACCATCCTGTCTTCCTGGGATTCTGCCCTTGAAGTGTGTTTCTTACTAAGTGTTAGACATGATTTTCCTCCAGTTCCATTCCTGGCCGCCCAGTCGTGGCCTCTCATTTTCATCTGATATACTATCAGCTCCACTGTCTTAAATGGTCTCGGAAGGAAGCACACAGGTGTACCGTGATAAATACAAAGCCTTTCTATATGATTGCGCCACTTAGTAGCTGACTGACAGAGTCTAATTGCTATTATTGGCAATAGGAACAAACTCCTCATAATGAGATAAACTGCAAATTTAGCACAATATTTCAATATTGTTTTTTACCCAGCTTATTAATGAGCATTGCTAGTAGTTTATGAATTTTATTTGTAAAAATTGTCTTTCCCTATCTCTCCATTAGAGGCTACTAAGCCGTGAAAAAAATCAAGTTTGGGTTTTTAAAAAGAGAGAAAGGATCCAAAAAAGGAAGGTATGTTTCATTAAAGAACACTCAAATTTTAAATCATAAAGAGCTAATTATTCTTTTTAACTTATGACAATTTCAGCAACATGGGCCATTGTATATTACCCTTTTTTTTTTTAACTGTCTGAATTTTATAAAGATGATGTAATCTTTGGCTCTAATTGCCAGTACTTCCAGAAAAGATTGTTGATATGAGAGAATGTCATCTTTTCATTTTTTCCAAACTGTACTCCATGCCTCATATTATACACAAATGTAATGCAGTGTAAAAACACACACTAGTAAAAGTAACATTATGAGAAGCTTCCCTCTAGAGTGGTTATATATAGTACCAAAACTTACCTTCACTCAAAATGAAAATGATTTATGACTATGTGTGGGACTTCATTTGGGGTGGGCCACAAAGGATTTAGCAACCAAAATAGTGTCTACAAAGTGTATACATTTGGGAAATATTATTGAGATTTTTTTTTATCATGGCCTTTTACTAGTTTGTTTAACAAATATTTCCTTCGATGAAGAAAATAAAAACTAGAATTTGTTTAAATAGAATGAGTTCTTCACAAATTGCCTTTGAAATAAGAAAACATTCATTTTTGTTGGCAAAATTCTATACTTTAATAGCTCAGTTTTTAAATTCACTTCATTTTCTGTGCCAATTGTTTTTCAGCTTTTCAAAAATAGAATTCATCATATCATCTTTTATAAAGTTAAGCATTTAATATTAAAGGGTAACAATCTTGGAGTTTTTTCAGGAAAGCAGAGGATCTACAGAATATCTTCTTAGTTTTTATTAATTCATGTGAAATAAGAGAGTATCAAATATATTTCTGATTTCTTTTTTGTAGTGTGGAAGATTAAAAGTAATCATTTTCAGTCTTGCAACAAAATTGAATTCTAATTTTTAAAAATATTGCTTTAAACATTTTCTAATTATAGAAAATAAAGTTGAAAATGCTTTAATGTTTAAAGCTGATCTTAGTGTTTTTCACTTTAATAGACACTTAAAACAGTTCTTGGAGGTCAAGAATTTTACTCAGATTTATACTCCACCAATATTACTATGTTCTTTGTAAAGTTCAATGTATGTGAGTTGGATCTGCTAAAGGACTTATTCAACCTCAGAGAGAAGCTGAGTAGTAACCCAAGTGGGGAATAAGCACCATTTTAGCCAAAACAGAAGAACACTAGATTGAGTGTATGTTAAGTTTGAAGATTTAGGTGCAGTAAACACAGTCCTGTCCTTAGTCAACTGTGTTTTCCCAGGTCAATAAATTTGTTTCTTTCCAGAGGTGTGAGTACAATAATGATCATCTATCTCACAGAGTTATTTTGGGAATCAAATGAGATGAAGGAATACATATAAGTATAAACCATGAACATTATTTAAAAATGACTTATTCTGTGTTTCACACATGTTGTAGAACTGGCTCTGCTATTAAGACACTGGGAATTCCATGAATCGCTTTGCTTTTTTGAACCATAGACTCATTTGGAAAGTGAAGCAGCTAGGTTTATGTGACAAACTTCAGGGTATTCTGAGGTACAATTGTTTGTATGAATCTTAGGAGTAAGTCAGAAAACAATCTCCTTTAATGAATGCAGTAAGAATCAATTAGAAGAAGCGATTTTCCAGCTGGTTTTAAAAATTACTTTCCCTCCTAATTAAAATATTCTACTAGTCACATCTATACATGATTAATGCAGATAATTAATTGAGATAATAGCTATTTTTAAAAAATTTTATTTTGAAGGCAGTAAAAATACAACAGAATATGACAGAACAAAGCCAATCGAGACAATGCAGTGAAACTGGTACAGAAATTCACAGCAGGTTACCAGGAAAACAATAATAGGTACCATAGTATATCTTGTTATCTTCACAATAGTTGTCTAGTCATTTAGGTATAGCAAAATCAAACCAAAGACAGAACATTAGAAAAATAATCAAAAGAGTATTGAATAGAGCAAAGCAATTAATCATGGCAAAACAAAACAGTGAAAACAACATTTGCCTTCAAACATAAGATAGAAGGAAATCCCTCATATTTGCTATATTATATACGGTCATCCTCTCAAGAGATGCTCAGATCTCTGTCCCCAGTTGCTAATGCGGGTAGGGGCTGGTTTGGGATGTTTGATTCTCAGCCCACGCACTGGTAGTCTCACAGGAGACACTGACTAGTTCTTTTCCTGGCTGTCACTAGAGGTGCTTACCAAGAGGACAGGAGAATTGCTTTCTTGTGCAGCCACCTAAGTTCCACCATGGCTGGATCTCAGAAGCCGCTGACTGGTTCTCCAGATAAGAGCTCTTTAAAGAACATTAAAACAAAGTTTTTATGTTCTCCACAGTTGTAGTATCCACTTTGAAATAATTTATTTTTATTTATTAAAAATGTAAAGGATGCATTCTGAATAATAAATAAATATTGCCATAGACCATTTATAAAATTGTGATTTATTTATTTGCACATATAATTATGTATGTTTTGAAGCATAATTTATAAATTAGGAAAGAATACAGTGAGGATGACAATGATACATATCATCTCGAAATGTGATATAAATTTAGTGCACATTTCCTCATTAGTAACATGGATTTACAGAACATATTAAATAGTTCGGTTGGTAATTTTGAACACTTGGCTCTTTTTATGCTGTATCTGATGGTCATTATCTATACCTTGATATAAAGTACACAGTGAGATCACATCATAATAGAGAGAATATTAAGCCTGCCTGATTCTTCTTTTTTGTATCTACTTGGCAAAATACCAAGCCAATTTCTTGTCTTTCCTTGTACTTTCAGAAAAAAAGCTGCTCATCCATTCTTTGGGAGAAACCAGTTCTTTTCCTCCAAAGGACTGAGGACAGGCATCACAGGAAGGTTCCACTGATAATCACATATAGGACAGAGTAAAATGAAATTATTTCTTAAAAACTCTGAATCTAAGTGGTTTATGGTATGTTTTCTTCTGCAAAGTTTGGGATTCCATATCATATGTAAAAATATTCTAAGCTAACCCGCCCTGCCATGTTTGTGCTTTCAGAACACATACACATATTATTTTTGACAAGTTATAGTAGCCACCATTTATCTGCATTTGAGACCTCCAGTAGGTGCTTGAAATGGAGGACAATATCCAGCCATGTGACACTCTGCTTTTATTCACTCATTCTTACTGGAGAGCGTAGCATGCTGTTTTTTTCTCTTATTAAGTTGGGGACTTTCACCTTTCCACTTAAAGGAGGTGCTTCGCAGCTTCTCTTTGGTATATCTGAAATTGCCAGCATCACTACTCTTATACCTTGAGACCATTACTAATGAAACAAAGGTCACCTGAACACAAGCACTGTGACACTGTGATAGTGGCTTTGACAACTGAGATGACTACAAAAGATTAAAAGGTGAGCAGTGTAAAAAGCATGGAAACTCTGGAGGAGATGATTCATTCCCAGGTAGGATGTGGTAGGATGGCATAACCTTTCATTAGTTTATTGATGGTGACATGCAACTTAAAATGCATGAATTCTTTATTTCAGTAATTTTCCATTTAATATTTTTAGATGGTTGTTGACTGAAACAATGAAAGCTGAACCCATGGAAAAGTAAACCATAAATGGGGAGGGGGGGTGTCTGTGCATGCATATTTGTTAAAAACACGTGAAAATAAAATATTTGAATTGAAAGGACAATATCAACACACACTGGAGGAAGCTTTTATATTTTATTTCCAGGCCTTTGTTAGTTGCTTTGTACACACTTCGTTGTTTTGTTTCTTTGGGTTCTATGGGTTGAACTGAGGTCTTCAGATGGGCTGCACAAAAATTCTATCACTGAGTTACCCTCCAAGCCCTGCGTACTTCAGAAAACAATTTTCTAGGGACCAAAGATCAATTGGTAGAAATTTCCACTTTGTTTTTCAAGCAAGGGAGGAGAAATATGAATAGTTCAGAAGAAGTGACCATGATAGGTGACCACATTTATGACTTCTTTTTTCCCACCTTCCCAGGAGCAGTCATGCATGGAAATGTGGGCTGGACCCTCTGATTCTCTGGGTTCCACTTTTATCAGCTAAATTCTCAAGCCTCTGGTGCTCTCTTATCATTACCCAGGACATCAAGTTTTATTGACAAATCCTTGAAGGGAGGGCACTTTGTCTTCAAATCTGTCACTGGAGAGGAAGAGCAGACCCCTAAGGTATGAGCTGAGGGTCACTCTATCAGCGATGGGTGGTGACATGAGAGCATGAGTCTTGTTGAGTGACGATGAGTTTGGTTTTCTGAAGCGTAGATTATGTTGGTAGCTGAATAGGTGTTACCCCTTTTTTATTGTTTCTGAATTTTATTAATACTTCTCATATAAAGAACATCCATAGATTCATGTGTCCATTCAATAGTGAGCTTATTTTTATGTGTTTAAACTACTAGATGATGAAATATTTCTTTTACAAATTTAACTTGCTATAGCCATTCCTACATTTGCTACAAGAGATTATATGAATTTAAAAGCTGAATATTATTTTCCTTATTCTGTTGTATAAATAAACTACCGAATACCTATAGCTTTTGGATAAGCATGGTCAAATGATAATTGCATTTGCATTTTTGGTATTAATTTTCTGCTACTCTAATTTGTTCAAACACTTTTGTATGTGTGATAGTCTTTCATTAAATCAGGCATTCCTTAAAAGGTATTAATTAGCATGTGTAAAATCTACCTTGAAAACTCATTTAATTTTACAAATTATACTACTCCATGCTAGTATCCCTGGAGCTTCAAGTCTCTGAGTTCTAAGTAATTTTGAAGTGAAAAAGATATTTAATAAAAAATGCACTAAACTCCTCTTCCCAACAACAATTAGCAGGAAGACATTGCATTCAGACTTTCAAGTATCTCTTAAAGGTTTTATCTATGCACGCTGTACGTGCCTAGGAAGTACCAGGTGTTGTCCTAGGACATGTAAGTAGGACAATCTCTACTGTTAAAGAGAACAGATTTAAGCAGGGGATACTAAGGTACAAATAGTTCAAGGTTGTCAATATAAAAATATTTAAACCTTATTGAAACCCAGAGCAGTAGTCTTGGGATAGGAGTAGAAGAAGATATCAATGAACTCGTCACAGTGGGTAAAATATCTTAGCCCTACTTTGAACTCAAGAGGTCTGCACAGTGCATCTGGCAGAGGAAATTTCAGAGCTATCCCTACAGTGAGCCGGGTTGAGGGAGGGAAAGTTAGTTCGCTATGGCTAACTGAGGAGAGGTCAGTGGGGCACAGAGAAAAGGATAGAAAGTGAGACTCAATAGATAACTTGAGGTCACAGGATGAATTTGATGGTGGAGATAAATTTAGGGGACAATGCATCATCTATTTCTGGCCTAGGAAAGTAATAATTTGTATTGTTGGGGAGTAAATGCTTGAAACAGACATACAAACACCCTTTAGTAGGAAAACTTATAGCTATGACCCATTATGAGAAAGATGAAGAAATAGCGGCTGTGATTTTGCAAATATTAATCTAAAGTTTCCAAGCAAAGAATGAAACTGTAATTTGGGGATCAAAGAAAGAAATCTCCTCTCTAATCTCAGTGAAAAAGAGAGATTAGAGGGAAAGGGAATTAAAGGCCAGTTTGAAGGTTCTTGTAACAATGCTGATATGCAGTGATACAGTAGGAATTGAAACAGTGATCAAGCAACTGGAAAGGGAGGAGGCACTGAAGACATTATAGCAATCTAATAAACATGTGTTGATTGATTAACTGTGGAGAATGAAAAAGAAAAGACCAAGACTCTAAGCCAGAATCTAGTGTGGGAATTTGAGTGGTTGTTGAGTCAATCATTACTGTGTATCAAATGACTGCAAAATTCGGTGACTAGAGTCATCATTTGATAACCTCGTGAATCTGTGGGTCAGCTGGAGATCTGGTGGAGCTGGGCTTAGGTATGTGGTGCTGCCTCAGGTTGGGGCTCATTCCTTGCACTATCTGTTAGCCAGGTGTTATGATTTGCATCAAAAATGGTCTCCCAAGCCTCCCACATTTGGAAAGTGACTGGATTATGATCAGTCAGTGGTTCACCTGCTGTTAGGAGGTGGGTCTGGTTGGCAGAAGCCAGTCCCTGAGTGGGTGACCTGGAAGAGTGATCTCCCAGCCTCCTTTCATTCTCCGCATCCTGATCACCATGACGTGAGCAGCTCTCCTCTGCCTTTGTCCTTTCACCACGCAGCTGCCAACCATCCAAGGGCTGAAACTTCTACAATGTGAGCCAAAACAAATTTAAGTTGTGTGTGTTAGGTGTTGTGTCTCAATGCAGAGAATGTGACTAAGACCCTATGGGATGGTCATTGCCTAACAACAACATGGGTATGAGCATCAATTTCTGTGGCTGCAAAGTGGTGGAAAGGACAATGTGAGGCTTTTTATATTCCAGCTGCGGAAATGATATTGCAGCATTTCCTGCCACTCACCACTCTTATATTAAGTCACACAGCCAAACACAAAATGAAAGCATAAGAAAATTCACCTCACCCATGATGAAACCATGACAAAGAGACGGACCCTGGGATTGGTCAAAAATGGAAACAATCATGCAGCCTGTGACAGTGTGGTGTCAACACACTTTCAAATGAAAAAGTAGCTTTGGAAATAAATCTTTAAGAAACAGAAAATGTTTTATTTTATTGTGTTATATCTTGGGAACTGAGGAATGAGTTTGGAGCCTGGAGGACCAGCCCAAGGACAATTAAACTTGAATAGCCCATTCTAAATGACGAACTATAGCTCTCTAGGTTGTTTGCCCTGGACCTCTTCCAGGCACCCCCTCTGCAAATTATTTTCAGCCACGAAAACCAGGAAAGGAGGCATGGGAATTCATCCTGGAGTGGAAAAGCCATCAAGAGGAAATTATTAAGCTCTCTAAATGAGAATTTTAGTTACTTGATGAAATAACAGTTAAGTTATGGTTTATTTACATAGTTGTAAATTCTTGCTATCTTACACTTACTGAAATTCCAAGCTCTTTATTTTTTTTTGGAAAACATTGAAAACATTTAGCATTTCTAAAATATAATGAGTGATATTTTGAGAAAAATGGAAAAATAAAAACAAGGAAAATAAAGTACATACAGCTTATATTGTATCTAATTGTATGACAAATATACAGCTTGACCCTTCATCTAAGAAGAACTAGAAAAGTTCCTGAACTTTAAGAACTTTGTATTTATCACTGGTTGTTGAACTATTTACTTTCTACAAGGATTGGTTTTATGGTTGATTAATAAACTCCCTAAAAGGGAGAACCATATTACAGGATAGTAAATAAAAGGGCATGGGGTACATATAAGCCCGATGAAAATGCCATTAAATTCCTTAACGTTATCTATTATCTATCTATCTATCTATCTATCTATCTATCATCTATCTATCATCTTTGATAAAATAGAATATATAATAAGCAACTTGCATAAAGAAAACTACACAATGTAAAAGGAGCTTTGAAATAACCTGAAGGTTCTGTATCTTTGATTTGGGATTTAAAGACTACTGCTCAGTGGAAATACCAAATCTTATGGGCCCATATAATTTGATTACAAATTGATTTAGAAGACTATGAAGACAAGAACATGCAAGAAAACCCTGAAAAACAGGAGCAATGAGAGGAACTATATTTTAGATCTTTCAGAATTAAAGCAGTATATATTGTCTCATGAATAAAGACATCCAAATTAATGTAACATATTGTAAAATTTAGAAGTAGTTCCAACATTACATATGGAAAGTTGATATATAATAAAGCACTATCTCAAATTAGTCAGGAGAAGATGAAATTTTTATTAACTGCTGGTAAGATGGTTATATAAGAAAATAAAATTAGATCTAATTTATATATCCATTATGCTAAATTCCATGTGAGTCAAGTGATGCAAATGTAAAGAATTAACTCACATGCATACTAAAAGAAAAAATGGTTTCTTTAGTGCTCAGACTCAAAACCCAAAAGCAATATGAAAAAACGATTGTATATATTGTACAAAAATATATCCAAAATTTTTTTTGTGTAGCAGAAAAGATAAAAGTTAAGAAATCTATAAAGACCAATGGCAAGGCTGGGCATGGTGGTGTACATCTAGGAGACCAACGCAGGAGGATCACTGTAAGTTTGAGCCCAGCTTTGGCTACATAGTGAGTTCAAGGCCAGTGTGAACTACACAAAAAGACTATGGCTCAAAAACCAAAAAACAACAAATAAAAAAGCCAAAGGAAAAACTGGATGAAAACAACTTGAAATTCACATCACAGTCAGAAATTTAATATTCCTAAGATAATAAAAGCTTCTGGAAAAAAAACAAGAAAACATTTTATAGAGAAATAGACTGGACTTAGGGAGAAACAGTCCTTAGGACTATGAATAATCGTTAAACATGTACAAACATGTTCAGCTTTACTCATTGTGAGAGAAATGTAAATTAAAACTTCACTGAGATACCAGCTCTCACTGATCAAGTAGAAAACCCCAGAAATTGACAACAGAATCTGTGAGGGAGATAGTAGGGGTTGAAAAATTCAGTTGTTATTAATAGGAATTTGAAACTGTCTGGAAAACTCCAATACAAATTTATCACATGGCACAGATATCCTACTTCTAGAATATGTTCTAAAGACACAGTAGCAAAGTATGAAAGACATAATATAACTAATGATTTTAGCTTATTTGTAACAGCAATGGAAATAACTTAAAAGCTTATGGCAATTGAGACCAGCTCAATAAATCATGGTTTATCTACACAATGAAGTACTAGGCATCTATTAAAAAATAAAGGATATCTCTATATATTGTTAGAAAGTGTCAGGGATTTAGCTCAATGGCGTAAGATCCTGCCTGGCAAGCACAAGGTTGTGAGTTTGATCCCCGGTACCAAAAAAAAAAAAGAAAGAAACAAATATATTGTTAGAAAGTGATTTTCAAGATATGTTAAGTGTAAAAAAGGCAACTAGACAAAGGTATGTATCATATTCTCATATTTATCTTGGAAAATATGAACATATATTTTCTTAAAGTTGTAAGATAAGCCATAAAATCAAGTCAATAAATCTCTGAAGGAGGGAGGTAACATGGGTAAGGGACTGGGGTAGGAGTTAGACTTCTAGGAATGTACTTTATCTGACTCATTTGATTTTGGGGCTGCATTTTATGCAAATATATAGCAAAGTCATATTAAAATGAAAACAAAGGGAATTTCTAAAAGTTAAAATTAATATTAAATAGTAAACCAAACTATATGTTAAGCTCCTGACAAAATGAAGATCTGATAAACTTTTTCGAGTCAAATTCACTAATCTATTCTTATTCCTGGTAGAATATAGTCTAAGGCTACCCTAAGGAGAAAAATTCAATGTTTTTCAGTAATATTGTGGTTGTTATTGTGAAATTATTATATATGTAATATAACACTCAAGTACACATTTACATGTGACATATCAACCAACTGAACAATTAAATTTTTTTTTTGCAATATTGAATTTGAACCCAGGGCCTTTGCTCTGTGCTACAACCCCAAGCTGTTCTAATTAATTATTTATTTTTTGAAACACAATCTTGTTGGTAAACTGGCCAGAGTGGACCCAAACTTGTGATCTTACTGTCTCAGCATCCCAGATTAAAAAAAAAATTAAGGAAGATTTTTCTACAGTTTCACCTACTAAAAAGACCTAGAAGGAATTTCCAGTGATGAGCATCCTCCCCTCCTCCCCAGTAAACTGTGACCTGTACTGCTTTCCCTTTCAAAATAGACTTGAATAAATAGCTGACTCTGGCCACTGATGGTTTAGGATGAACCTGAAACATCTTGTTCCAGAAGATATGAGACACAGGGGGGCTCTGAGACAGGGCTTACTCAGAGCCCTGAAGGTTCACACTTGCAAGATGAAGAAGGGAAAAGTTGATAGATAAAGAAAAGAAGAATAAACACAACTAAACGTTCTCCTCTTAAAAAATATGAAACAAAATAATCCACGAAAGAAACATGAAGTGATCAAATCACATACCTAGATTTATCTACCAGTTTAAAGAAAACAAGAAGAACACAGGAGCATATTAGGTAATGCTATGGAGACGTCATGGGCAAATTCTATAATGAGACTGAGTTTTACCATTTTTTAAAAATTTTATTTTAAAGAGGACAAAACAAGGAAAATAAAACAGAAAAACCAATCAAAACAGTGTAAGTGATACAGGACTTCAAAATATTACAAAATCAACAATAGTTACCACAGAGCACCTTGTTGTCTTCAAAATAGCTTCAGCTATCTTCAGATATAATACAAATCAAACAGAACAGAATAGAAGCAATAAAAACAAAGCAATGGATGCAGTAAAGGACCTCAAAATAAGATAATAGTAAATCCAAAATGCTTTCATAATATATCTTGCCATCTTTGAAATAGCTGCTCATGCCATCGTATATAACAAAATCAAACAAAACGAAAGAGAGTAAAACCCAATCCAATGAAACAATGAAACTGATACAGGACTTCAAAACCAGACAATAGGGAATCAACAATGGCCACAGCCCTCTGAAAGAGATTCCCCACTAGATGCTTCACTGTGTACCACTGTTCTCTGAACAGATGATCAGACCACTGGCCCTAGACATGTAAGGTCAGTGAGACAGCAAATCACCACAAGCATCAAATCGCATTTCACCTCAATAGCTATCATCTCAGCCTTGTTTCTCCAGATCAGCTGGTTGCTTACAGCTGGAGGATTGGTTCTTCTTGTTTGCCAGCCCATGTGCCAGAAGGGCCTGGGATCTAGCTGTTCCTCTTCCAGCAGAGCCTCATTCATGGCACTGGCTCACAGTGGGGGCGTGCTTCTTGGTAAGGCCTTGCTCTCTCCCTAGCAGTCCGCGAATGGCACTGACTCATGGGGAAAGGCTTGGGTCTGGCTATCCCCATGCTGGCAGTGGCCTGTGCATGGTGCTGCTTCACTGGATGGATGGGAGGTTGCTTCTTGGTGAGGCTTTATTCTCTCCACCCACAGTCTGTGAATGGCGCTGACTCAACAAATTTTTTTTTAATTGCAAAAAAAAGTAACATACAGATTAAAAGTGACTTACAGGTACAATGAATTGAGTGAAAATTTTGGACCTTTTCCAAATCCCAATTAGAAAACTGAAGGAGTTTGAACATTGAATAATGTCAATAAGGCATTACTGTTAATTTTTTAGGTGTAGATAACAGTATTTTAAGAGTTAATATATTGTGAAATGTGTATGAATGGAATTATAGATCTAAGATTCTCTTCAATGTAACCTAATAGTGGGTCAAATGGGAAGTTATAGGTGAAGTAAAAATGAATAATTGCTACAGCCTGGAGATAATGCATGGGAGTTTATTGTTCTCTTTACTTTTATAAATATATGAAATTGTCATTAAAATATTTCTGATGTAAGCAAGTCAATGAAAATGGTGATTCTATTTTAGAGTTTCTCCCAATATAATCAGCAGATAATAAACTGACAAGATAACTTTAAACTCAAAATAACTAGATGAGAATGGTGTGATACTTCAAATGTTGGTGAAAATGCAACAAATTTTTGCTGTTGTTTTGAGACAAGATCTTGCTGTGTAGATCTTGCTGGGTGACCTTGAACTCCTGCCTCAGTCTCCACAGTCCTGGAATCACAGGCATGTGCCACCATGGCAGTCTCCGACAAAGTATTTTGCAAAATCTCTTGAGGGTCTTATGTGCTCTGCTTGGTCTTAAAAGTCAGTTACTACCCTGGGAGGTTGAAACAAGCAGATAGCAAGTGAAGTGTGAGCTCAGCCCCCACAAAAATAAAAATAAAAAAGGCAAAAGCAATCAGAAACATGTATTTACCCAGGTAGGTAAATAGTTGTTGATTCAGAGAAGCAGCACTGCAGGTGTGGTTAGGAGCAAAAACATTGAAGTTAATGAGGCTACCCACCCTTCATTCATTATTTGCTATTTTCTAGGCAAGGGAACCCACTATCAGCTTCATCATGTGTAAGTTAGGGCTAAGAATGCTTACCTATAGGATTGTTATAATTCAAGTTCACAAACAGAAGCTTTCTGCAAAAATTTGCCCATCAGGTCAGGAACCCAATCGCAGCCACCTTCCCAGAATCCTAGAACAAGATAAGTTCATGAACCTAGGCACTACTGCTTCAATCATTATAATACAATTATTATTGGTGTTATTAGGTGGTGATGACTATTGTCTGAGAAGCTAAAAGAGAATCCCAAATTCAAGAGGAAAGCAAAAAAAAAAATTTTTTTTCAAAAACTCTGTATAGGAGACATGTAACTTGGGTCATCTCTAACAAATGACACTTTGTATTTTTTTCCTTGTTGGATAAACTCCAAATCCCTTCTCCTCTAACCAGTTTGTACTTTCCAAATAGGACACGTTAGTTGATGACTGTCCACCTAAGACTTAATTCCGATGGAGATAGCTTGCCATGAGGTGCGGTGCAGTGTGCTTGAAACTAGACTGACCGAGAAAGGCCAGTCACACAATCAGATCTTCAACTGTGTATTCTGTGATTTAAAAAGCCACTGGCAAAAAAATCTGGCAACCTAGTATTTGTGTCACTTCATTTGCCTTGTAAATGGAAACACAGGAACACACACAATGAAGTGTACATAAAGGAAGGAAAGATCTGAAATTATCTGGGAACGTTTCACAGAACAGATGACATTGAACCTTGTCTGGAAGAAGAGTGGGAGTTGTCAGGAAGACAAACTGGAACAGTGCTCTATACAGAGGTAAAGGAAGTGTGAGAAGATCTGGAGACAGGGCCCTAGGGTCAGCTTCCTAGTTCTCTGGGTCTGGGCAGTGACCTGGAATGTTGTAGGAAGGTGAAAGAGTGTAACTCTTATAGGACTTTAATTCCTAGGCAACATTGGATGTATTTTAAGGTGAAAATTACCCATCAGACAGTAGTGACTGAGAGAGGCACCTGGTGCCTGTTTGTGGTAAAAGACACAAATTCTAGGAGAATAAAATCAAGGAAGCAAGTTAGAAAAAATTTTTAAAACATTCTAAAAAAAGATTTTATGAGCATCTGGTGAGTGAATAGTTGCTGTGTGGAGGTAGTGACAAATTCAAATTCGAGAGTTTCTTAGGAAAGAGGATTGATAGGACTTGGGTACAATTCATAAGGGAATAAAGCTTGTAAGTTGGAGGAGGGAAAATCACTTTACTGATGATGATAGAGCAGAATGGGATAAACACATGCTTTGATAGTGGACATGTTGGGTTTGAGCCACTTTTATTACCCAGAGTCATAGCTTAATTCCCAGGCAAACTGGATAACGAAAATAGTAGGGGAGGGTTAGGCTAGAAATGCTCCTATTGTTCTCAAATAAGGATTGGGAAATATAAATTGGAAAAAGGCAACAAGACAAACCTAATTCTAGGGTCAAACTTATGCCTGATCCAGGTTGCAGTATTAAGTGTTGTGGAAAAAGCACATTTTGGATTATAAGGTACGTTCTGAATTCGTGAGGGGATGTATGTGAAGAAATGTAAGAAATTCCTAGAAAAAATTTAAGACAATAAAATTCTAAGAAGAAAGAAGGAGGCATACAAGCAAAGAGACTGGGCCTGCTTCCATCTCCCAGGAATGCTGATCAGAGCACTAGACCAAGGGACTGACGGAGGCATCACCTGCTCTTACCTTAGGTTTTTAGCTATACACACTACTTACTTTCCAACCTTGCTAGCCAGTGTGAGAGAGCCACTACGGTATCCTGGTAAGCTCTGTTTATAACGAGTGCTTATTTTGTTATTACTATTTTAAGGAAGTAAGGAATTGGGATTGATTGAAGGTGAGAATTGAAAGTAGGAAAAATTGGAGCCATAACTGGAAAGAGAGGTGGTTTCTAGGTCCTGGAGAATATCTCATGCTAGATTCAGAAATACTGTAATATAATTTAGTTAATGGATACTGTTGAAGCATGGATCATGGGTTGCTTTGGTGTGTCTTAGAAAACTTGCTTAGAACATTTATTGATTGCTGAAGGAGCATGAGGTTGCCTGTAGGATAAACAGTAACTGAAAGAAGTATCTGAAGCAGTGCAGCACACCAGTAGACCATTGAGAGATCTATGTAGCCAGAAATCAAGCTGGCAACAAAAGATCTGGACAAAACTGTTTGTGGAGCCAGGGGCAGAGACGCAATCAATGACCGACCTTGGAAGCTGAGGCCAAGGGAGAATGTTAAGTTGTAGCCTGATATTCTCAGTTCCTTGAAAATCATTGCCTAGAGCTTCTAAATACAGTATGAACCAAATACAATATGCACCATAAAACGATTCTTTGATATAAGTACATCAAAAAAAAAAAAAGATTTTTTGATATTTAACCACATAATCTTGTGAGAATTGGTCCAGGATTTCAAGAGACTTTTTCAGTAGAGTGAGCAATGCTACAGCATTACCACTTGGATATTTGATGCAATTTTTGTACCTACATCCTCTTGAATATTAATAATCGGAGAAATAGAGCAGAAAGAAACCAGTGCAAAGAATTCAAGTTTAGAAACTAAGGCATAATCCAAGTGATTGGTATACTGCTTCATGTGGATGGCCACAGATAGTTACTTTGAAGGGCATTTCACTCCTTTCACACCATTTATTCTTTTGGAGATTTGGCATCTATCCATGTAACCATCAAATCCAATGAAAAAGGCCATCAATAACAAGGGGAGAGTACTAGGAAGTTTTAGATTTGATATTAGAATCAAACTTTTGACTTGGATAGCCTAGACCCTCTATAAACAGCACTGTAATTGCAATACCCTTATAACCCAGTGATGGCAATCTGTATGAGCAAAGGTGAGCAGGACGTACTCTGAAAACACAGCCCAGCAAAGATGCAAAGGAGCAACTTGGACATTCTGCCAGTGTTGTGTAATGAGGAAAATGACTATGAGATGTGCATAGTTTTAAAAATTAGTGAATAACTGTTCATGAAGGAAGAACATTATGCAGTCAATAAATAATTGAAATCATACTTCCTCTGTGCTTGTATTGACCTTTTAGTCAGGAAAATGAAAATTCTTTAATTAAGTTTGTGATCTTTATCAGTTTGTTTAATTACTTTAAGAGAATTTCTTAGGGCTAATATGTCTAAAGCTCTCATCTTCATTGCCAGTTTCAGGACAGAAAAAAATAAGATCTGTAATTAGACACAAACTTTATTGTAGAAAATTATGCCAAAATGTCTGATCATTTCTTTAAGGGGTTATATATGTTGATATGCTTCCAAAGACAAAGAACCCAGTGTCCTAATGCATATACCATTCTCATAAACAGGGCAAGATATTTGATTTTCAGTGTCTCAGCTCATCTGTAAAAAACAATGTTTGCCTTACAGGATAGTTATGATAGAGATACTTAGGATCATGTCTGGCTTAAATGTTAGTTACTATTATTATTGCATAATGATAATATTAAATCTAAATTGCAGTGTGCATGGGTGGAAGACTAGGTGAACAGGGTGGACTACAAGATGTATTTGGCACATTGCTCATTAAGGGTGGCCAATAAAGCATTTTTCTTTTATATATGAGTAACCAAAGAGTAGCACTTGATTTCACCAGATTTGTTAAACACAGATCTTCTAGTGTCACAAACAGTAAAAAATAAATCAATGTGTGCATGTGAAAGAAATACAAAACAGAGCAAGAACCACTGGCATTTCCTGAATTCCTTGCCATGTTGGAACTTGGGACGCTGGGAAAACAAGCAGCCAGCTCACCACTCTGGTAAGCGGCTGTGGGCCTGCCAGTGTGCGGGCTAAGAATCAAACACCCCTCCATTAGCAAGTGAGAGCCGAGGTCTGAGTATCTCTTGGGAGGATGAAAGCATGTAGTGTGGCAAGTAAGGGGGATTTCCTTCTACTATCTCTTTGAAGGCAGATATTTTTATCATTGTTTTGCTCAGTTCTGATTAATGGTACTGCTCTATTCAAAATTCTGTTTTTATACGTTCAGTATTTCCTTCCATTTTTCTCTACCTGATTGAATGAACAGCTAATGTGAATAGAACGGGATGTACTATTGTGCCTAATACTGTTGTTCTGGTGACATGCTGTGAGGTTCTGCGCCAATTTCACTGCACTGTCTTGATTGGCTTTGTTCTGTCTTGTTCTGCTGTATTTTGCTACTTTGGAAAAAAAAAGATAACAAAGTAACAAAATACCTCCAAAAAACTCTCAACTCCACCAAAGCTGATCCATGGGGCATGGATGAGGAGAAACTCAAGAACAAAGCAACAGAATTATATAAGGTGATTAAAAAGTAGATAACAACAACTAAACAGATCAGTAAGATATTGAGCAAGCTAAAACATAATACAACTAAACAGATAATGGACTTAAAAAGCAAAAGGAGGAAAAGAAAGTGCTCTAAAGGATATAACTGCATGTACATTTAGGTGTGTAGGATTGATAACAATGTTGCTAAGTTTTTATTGGATCATTGAACAGAACTGTTTGCAGCCTCACTGTTTGAATGTCCACTCTATATGCTTTAATTTTGTTAACTTGAACAACTATGTTTAAGAAGACAATATGTAATTTATCAACAATGATTTCTTACTGTTCATTTTTTTCCTGTAATTCTGTATTGTTTCTACCCTTTTTTCTGTTTTGCTTTTTTCTCTTTAAATAAAATAAAATAAAGAAATATAAGACAAAGGCAAGATTAATTACTAGGCAGCACAGTATGTCTCTTCAACAGATTGCTGTAGTATAACTGAAGGATCACTCAACAGGAGTAAGAAAATGTGACTCTCCCCTACTAGACTGTAGACTATTGTGGATGGAATTCTTCATACCTCTCCAGTGACTAGTTTACACTTGATGTTCAGTAATGGCTAAGAAAGTAACTACATGGGCCAAATAGCTAATCTTATGCAACTCACAGCTTATATGAATCCCAGTTTGAAGTTACTTTCCTTCTTAAAGTAATGGAGTTGTACTAGTAATCCTTAAAGTTGCACAAGATCTTCATGTTTTAAGTATCTCAATTAGAAAAAAATGAAGAATTTACTGAGAATCAGAATTGTCATACTGAGCAGTGAGTCTCAAACTTTAATGTTTGTTGGAACTGAAAATCTTGCTTAATGTGAATTCAGATTCAGCAGACCTGGGCAGAACTTAAAATTTCAAATTTCTTAACAGTTTCTATGTGCTTTTGATGCTTGTGTTTCATAGAGCACACATTTTGAATAGCAAGAATTTAGGGGTTGTAATGGAATTTTCTCTTCCATCATAAAATGTAAGAGAAGACTGTCTTAAGACATACACAAATACATTAGTATTTCAGTTCAGAGGAAGGATGGAGGATTCTTGTTATGTTAAGACTTCAGGAAAGAATGGCATTTGGTCTTTAGTTGAACTTACAAACTATTTCTCCTTTTGTGTTTCAATGATTATTTACAGAGACTATATACACTAAAAAAACCTCTCAGAACATTATGGTTTAAATCTATGTGTTCTCAGAACCTCATGTGGTCATAGATCAGGCTTTTCAGAGGTGGATGGATCTAGGGTGTGTAACACTGGGATTAAGGGTGTGTGTCTACTAAATTAGTCCATTGATTGGTTTTGAGTAGTTCTGGGTGTTAAAAATGGGAAGGCCCTCCATAGATGTGGGCTGCTGCTGCTTGTTACTTCACTGCTTTGCTGCCTTCTGCCTGCCATGAATTGTTTCTCCTGTGCAATTCCCCCTCTGCCATGCAATTGCCTTGGAGCCAATCTGCTATGAACGGAAACCTCTACAAACTGTAAGCTGAAATAAGCCTTTCCTCCTTTAATTTTGGGCATTGGATATTTTGTCTGAGCAACTCAGAAAAAGTAGATGAGGATTCTGAGCTTCATCTTTTCCACTGGAAGTAAAAAAGACTTGTGATTTTCCTCACCAGTGAAAGCCATTCTTAACAACTACACAGGTCTTTTGACTCCTAACCAGTGCTTTTGTTCAAGTCTATCAAATTTACTTAAACTTACTGTGTTATGCACCTGTCATTCTTAACATTGCCTCCCAGGACCTGATGTAAGAAAGCCCTAATAAACATCACACCATACGATGTGCAGAAGCTACAGGTAGTTACTAGCTCTTTTCTTTTCTTTTCTTTTCTTTTCTTTTCTTTTCTTTTCTTTTCTTTTCTTTTCTTCTCTTCTCTTCTCTTCTCTTCTCTTCTCTTCTCTTCTCTTCTTTTCTCTTTTCTTTCTTTCTTTCTTTCTTTCTTTCTTTCTTTCTTTCTTTCTTCTTCCTTTCTTCTTCTCTTTCTTTCTTTCTTTTCTTTCTTTCTTTCTTTCTTTCTTTCTTTCTCTCTTTATTTTGCCTTTTTGAGACAGGGTCTTGCTATGCAGTTCAGGCTAGCCTTGGGCTAACTTTGTAGCCCAGGTTGGTCTCAAACTTGCAAACAATTCTCCTGCTTCAGCTTCCCATGTGCTGGGATTATAGGAATTTGCCACTGCCCGGTGTCACTAGCTATTTCAAGATTCAAAGCATTAGCTTGAAAATTCCCAAATTAGGTTTTAAAGGGACAAAATCAACAGGTTCAGATATATCAATTTCTCATAGAGAAAGAAAGCCATGAAAAATATCAGTATATTCAAGACCTAACAACCAAGAATTTGGCAATGGATTTGTTCCCTAGTTCTTCCTCCGTTAGAACACACTTGTGCCTAGGCAGTCATTCCAAAAATCTTGACAATATTTTGTATTTCACTATAGTGTGTTTTTCCTTCTCAGCATTTATGAAGGTCAAAGATACAGAGATAAGTATGTCTGGTAATCACACATTAACCATGTGTTAATAAAGCATCCTACCTCAATGTAGGCTTATGTAGGCTTTACCTAAATTTTTATGAATACTTTCGTCAAAACCTATTGTTCAACAGATTGATCTTAAACAGTTTTGACTAAAATGCAAATTTATATTTTATTTTTTTTTCCCTGTGGCTCCTGGCAAATTTCTCTGAGAAAACAAGAAAGATTGTATTAATTCTTACAGTTGCAAAAACAGTTCCCATGTCCTTTGCTTGATTCTAATTTTGGTTTGTTGGTTGCCAATAGAAATCATCCCTGAACAATGATATGTTCAGCAACATCTACACATTGCTATTGGCCAGGGCAGAAGTTCTAAGATTTCGGGCTCTTGGTTTCACAGCCTACAACATTCAGAAATACACATTCAATGTAAATTTCTAATTGCCTGATATTTTTCATTTGTACCAATTCCACTTTTGTGGGTTTGCATGTAAAAAAATAATCTGAGCAGCTTCTTTAGAAGTTGAGAAAAATCTTCTATCCTTGCAAATGCTCTCTGAAGCAACAGGGATGGTACCACAGGCTTTGAGACAGATGGTAGCCAATCCAAATTCAGTATGGTAAGCAGGCACCACTCAATAAAACTTTAATTGCTGCATATGGTATCTGCTAACTTGTTTAGAAAATGGATATGCAGCATTAGCTCAAAGCATTTAAATGGCCTGATAGCACTGGACAGCATGTTGGGCTGCCACCTGGAAGACCCAAATTTCATAGCAGATGTAACACTAGAAGAATAAAGCTGGTGCTTGATAGTCCTGGAATGGAGATGACTCAGTCAGCACCCAGCTGTTCCCCCCATGCGTGCTGATTCCTATTGCTTTGGTGTCACTTCCACCAAGTCCTGAAATCACTCATGTATTGTATTCAATTCTCAAGGAGAGGGGGAAAAAATAATGAAACTATACCATAAGGCTGAAATGAGAAAGGGTTTATGTCCCCACTATAGCTTGGGAAACGTGGAAGATGCTTTGAATGCAGTTTCAGGGAGGGAGGGACGATAAAGATCTGGATAGAGCATGCCCGACATATGTGCAAATTTGTGCCAAAAGATGGGAGCCAAGACAGAAGAGAAGGTTCCTTCTGAGCATGCTGAAGAGATCCTTGCAATTTATCATTTGCATTTGTCTTGCCCTGGCGAACAATAACCCTCCACATAGACCGGGGAGGTCGGTTTATCATTCCCCTGGCTTCAGACACTGGGGAAGAGTGAAACTTAGCATTTCTTCAAACAGGGACTCTTTAATCCTTCCCTGTCAAGTTAGGTGGCAGTTTGAGGAGTAAAAAGAAAACAGAATCTCAAGATCAAAGTCTATTTAAAGACAGAGGATATTAAAGGAAGGAACAAAACTAATTGTTTTTCAGGAAGACTGTGGAGGAATATTCACTTTTGGATCTTAGTGCTCTGATCTACCCCATCCCAATCTAAATTAAGAAAACCCACAAATGCACTTCCCAGACACACTATTGATTTTTGACCTGTAAATTACTCTCCATCAAAAAGGTTTTGGTGCAGACTAGGGGTTTGAAGTAGCCTGGGTACTTCTCAGCTGCAATCTGCATAATGTTTAGTATTCAGTGAGTTAAAGCAGGCAATGAAAGGGAACTGTCAACGCAATCTAGAAG
Source organism: Hydrochoerus hydrochaeris (assembly GCA_004027455.1). Taxonomy (NCBI): domain Eukaryota; kingdom Metazoa; phylum Chordata; class Mammalia; order Rodentia; family Hydrochaeridae; genus Hydrochoerus; species Hydrochoerus hydrochaeris. The sequence goes on along the minus strand of PVLA01009353.1, from coordinate 27,836 downwards.
ATATAAAGAAATGAAGGGGGGGGAGAGCCGTATGCTAATAATCCACTCAGTAATTAAGTGAAGATCGCTGCCAAGCGCCACTGCCACTTTCAAAGGGTAATTTGTACAGGAAATCATAGAGTCATTGTCAAATCATTTCAGGATAAAAGGAAAGTCATCAACTGAGATAAGATAAATGCTGGGTGTCTGGCAGCATGTGCCCTAGGAAATGCCTTTGCTTTTTAAATTTTTTTTTCCTTTAAAAAAAAAACCTTGCAAAAGTAGGGCTAGAAAAACTTGACAGGTTGAAATGTACATTTACTATTAATAATAGGGGCACTCTATGCATGGATGCATTTTTAAATAGGTTACTTGAACAAAAAAAATCATAAAATAAATCAATTAAGAGAACTTAACTCATAACTAGTATTCTGAATGTGATTTTTCCATTCCTCTTCCCCTCTTTTTGAGCCATGGAGAAGTGTTTGATCATTTCCATTTTGCTTCTCTGTTTTAGCTAAATTATAGTATTTTAAAGGTATTACTAAACATCCTGTTCTTTTAGAAAGACAGTGCTTCTGTCTCTAGAAAATTAATTTTTAAAAAAATCCCAGGGGATGAAAATAACACTTCCCTATTACTTTTCCCTTTTATGCTCATAAACTGAGTATTTTGATGTTGAATATTGCTTTGTCTCACAAAAAATATTGCAAAATTAATATATGCAGTTTGTGAAGACTGTATCTTCCTTCTATAAAAATGGTGAGTACAGTAGTTTAAAATATTATTTTTAGGGAACAATCTCTGCAAAATGAGATGTGCCCTCTGTACTTGCCAATCAAATCCACACGCTGCCTCATTGACTTATTCTGACTTAACCTGTGTTACACAAATGTCTCCAAAAGCATAAATTGATGCGTGCATTTGTGGGTAGCTATTTTTATACAGCTAAATTGATTCCTTGGATGAAGTGTTTCACCCAAATATTTCCTTAAAACTGATGTCTTCTGTCATACTGAAAGAAAAGTTTGTTTGCTCTTGGGAGCAAAATGTCACCAATTTTGAGACTCACTATTAGAGGACTCTCCCTAATGGCCCTGCACCATCCAAGAAAGCGTGAGGGAGATAAAATCAAGATAATAGTCCTTCATAGGATGACTGAGCCTGGGAAATACATAATGTTTGTTCTTTCAAAGTAGCTTTTTTTTTTTATTTTTGATTGCTTGGCGAATTTTGGGGGGAGCATAAGACCATGTATTTTTTAATACATAATTTATGAAATTACTCATTTCATCAACATACACTGAGCACCTGCCTTTGTGCAGGCTCTAGGCTAAGATACTGACTCTCCTAACAGGGAGATTATTTTGATGACAGAAACAAGTAAGCAGGCAAATACTCAGTTCATTGAACATTTTCATTTTCTAGAGCTTTTCTTCATTCGTCTCCATTTGCATCATAGGATTTCTTTGGTTCTTAATTTAAAAGGATGTTTGATGAATTCATTGTTGAGGTTTCTCCAGAACAATTATGAACCTGTAAGTTTGTCCATGTCTGTCCCTTCTCTCTGTCCCTCTCTCCTTCATCCTTCCTTCCTCGTGCTTCCTTCACTTCTCTTCTGAGTCTATCATCCATTCAGCTAGTTCCCTCCTTGTAAGTTCAGTTTTACCCAGCAGCAACAGTGTAATAGAAATGGTGATGTCAGAATATCAAGCATTTGTGTTTTTGAAACTATAACTTAAGAAGTGAATCGTAGGGAAAAGGATATGAAATTAAGAGAAAAAAGAAAAGACTGTCATAGAGCTCAGTGTTCTAAGGAGTTAGGCAAACCTTCAGGGCAGAGTTTGTAGGGTTCATTTAGGACATAGAATTAAGTCTATTGATGGAACAAAACTGGTTATCTGATTCTCCAGGAAATCTTGTTTCTTTTGTTAAGTTTCAGTAACATCAGTGCAGTTGTGGAAAATCTAAAACAGATGTACAAAGAAGGTTTCTGAGCTGACCATGAGATAAAAAGTTTATCAACCATTAATGCAGCATTGTCTGGGTCTTTTAGTCTAAGGAGAAAGAGTTTTATTCTTTGTATTCTCAATACAAAAATTGATGAGTTTAATAAAGAGTATTAGTTTTTATTGTAAGGTGGAGTTTTTTGAATATTCATATTTTAGTAGCACTGTCTCTTTCATGAAAAAAAAAGGAAGCAGCAACAAAAAGGCCTCACTATATGTAGATTATTTAGTGAGTTGATTTTTCTCTGGTCCCATGTTTCAACTGAACAAATACATTTAGATTTTATTGAAGTTTAAGAAAGGCAAAGCTAAATGACTTGAGAATTTTCTTAATTTTATCCAACATATATCAGAACCTTTAATATATATTATGGTATTCTATAGCAGAAGTAAGAATACATTAATATTTCTCAAATATATCTGACTGCAACACATCCTATTTAAAGAACATTTTGAGTAATTATTGACCTATGAACACATCATTTCCAATTCAAAATAAAATTAATCAAACTTAATTTTTTGAGGTTTCAGAATGCTGAAACAATCATCCTTTTACATCTATACATTTGATAACCAAACCGATTAAAAATGTCACTTATTTAAAACTCCTGACTTGAAGTTTAATATTAAATGTTTTATTTATAGAGTGCTATGTCCCAGGAATGAATTAAGCAATTTTATCTGTCCAAAAACTATATAGCAAATGAGATTTTATTTTTTCTCATTTGAGAAATGAATATACAGTGACTTACTTTTACGTGTCTTAAAGAGCATCTTACAATTGGTAGAAGCAGGATTTTAAACTGAGACCAGTCTGCTGGCAAATGGTTTCTTTTACAGGGTTTCTACAATAACTGTAGAAGTAGCAAAAATTATTTAAAAAGTGAACCTGAAAACAAATATTTTTATTAGTATATTTTTTAAAGAGAAAAAAACAGAAAAATCAAGAAGCAAAGAAATTAAAAATAACTACAAAAACAAAATGACAACAACAACAAAAAATAATAGTGATATGGGATTTCAAACCAAGTTGATAGGAATTCAACAATGGTTTTTATATTGCGTATTGTTATCTTCAAAATAATTGCTCAGGTTACCAGATGTGAGCATGCAAAACTGATCAAATAATTAACTTTCCTTTGAGCAGTTTCTTCCCCTTTTATTATATCTATTGTAACTTTTGGATCTTATTTATCCTTTAATTTTCTTACATTAGACAATATGGTGTTTATACACGCAAGTCTGATTTATTTTGCTTGTGAGTATGGTTTCTAGTTGTATCCATTTACCTGTAAAAGCCTCAAGTTTATCATTCTTTATGGGTGAGTAGTACTCCATTGTATAAAAATATATCATTGTTTTTACCCATTCCTCAGTTGATGTGCATTTGGATTATTTCCAAGATCTTGCTATTACAAATTGTGCAGTTATAAACAAGGGTGTACATATAGTGCTGTGTGGTATGATGTTTTCAATTCTTCTGGGAAAATACCCAGAAGGGGAAGAGCTGGATTGAATGAGACCTCCAAGTCTAAGTTTTTGAGGAATCTCCACACTGATTTCCACAGTGGTTGTGTCAGTCTACACTCCCACCAACAGTGGAGAAAGGTTCCTTTTTCTTCACAACCCTGCCAGCATTTGTTATTGGTTGATTTCTTGATGTTAGCCATTCTTTCCAGAATGTTTTTCTAATGTGCATTTCTCAAATGACCAATTTGCATTTCAATGTTTTTAAATTAGCATTTCTCAAATGACCAATGAGATTGAACATTGTTTCATATATTTATTTGCCATTGGCATTTCTTCATATGCACAATGGACTACTACTCAGCTGTAGAGAAGATAAATTAGAGTCATTTGTAGGAAAATGGATGATCTTGAGACCATAATATTAAGTGAAAAAGATCAGACACAGAAGGTTAAATATCACATGGTTTCTCTTATGGGAGAAACCTAAAATATAAATAATTTAAAGAGTAATATGCAAAAGAGATGGTAAAAAGCAGGGAGGTTGTTTTGGGGAGATGAGAAGGGACCTCAGGAAAGAGAAAGAGTGGAGGGCAAAGGGATTAAGGAGAGTAAAAATGGTAAAGAGGTGATAAGTGTGTACACTGGTTCCCAAGAGAAACGTGATGATTATGTATGATGAATATATACTGATTATAAAAAAATAAAAGATAATAAAAAAAAGAAAAATGACTATAGAACTTAGTCAAAATGTATTTCTGAATATAGTCTTTTCATTGTTCGGTTTTTGGAGACAGAGTCTTGTTATGTTGCACAGGCTGGCCTCCAACTTATGGTGATTGTTCTGACTCAGCCTTCCAAGTGCTGTGCATGTGCCACTGTGCCCAGCTCTAAATATAATCTTGAATCTTTTTGTTAATGTGTTTTCTAATTCTAGTGGCTGGTTTATTATTTTTGCATAAGTATTCCTGAATAATAGACAAAAAAATTTTAATTATCACTATAATATTAAAGAAACAGAATAATCTTTCCTAAGATCAAAGGAAAACTACTTTTCTAGAACACTAAGGTCAATGTTCTTTATCCCAACTAGCTCTCTTAGAAACATTGTTAGAAATCACTCTTCAGAGATAAATTTTATTATATCTTTTAAAAAGCAAAGTCATACAACAAATTTATCAAGAAATAAAGTTAGGTATAGTTAGCAAATATACAGATGGACACAGAGTTTGCTATGTTAAGCAAATATTTTTGTCATCATTCTTTATGATGTTAATTAGTAAGATTAAGGAAGTTGATGATCTTTTTTTCTGACTGAAACATTTTTTTATCTCCAGAAAGTAGTCAGATGATTTCTTAGAAAGTAGGGACATAGCTTCTTAAAGATGGTTGCCACCAATTCTTCCTCCCTTCATATCTAAGACTCTTCTCCCATCCATGGGGGTGAATTCTGCTTCCTCTCGTGTTGAATCAAATGTGGTCTTCCGGCTAGTCTAGATCAAAAGAAGGTAGAGAATGGCATTTGCCAGTGTGGGGCCCTATCTTTATAGGGATCAGAAGCTTCCTCTTCCTGGGAAGTTCAGCCACTACAGAGAGGAGAAAGGAGGGGAAAGGGAGAGAAGGAAGGGAGACAGAGTGGCGGGGGAAAGGAGAGAAGAGCAGAGAGAGGTACTATGTCAAGGGGCCCTGAAATGTCAGGCTTGTGGGAGATATGGGTTAAGCTTTTTCAGATGCTTCAGCTCAGCCTAGTACCAACTAAAGCCGCCTGAGTGAATGATTTTGTCTATGCCAGATGAACCATTCAGTAGGGTCTTGCACAAGCTCTGGAGCCACAGGATCCTAAGACAAAGTTAAAAGACTTACAGTCTGCAGAATGATTTAAATTTGTAACTATATTCTGTAATTTGAATGTCTGGTCGAGATCCTCAAATGAGATTAAAATATAATTAACCAAATTCACATTACCAAAGGTACTGCAAGTTTCCCAGATTAGTCATTTTTTTTTCTACCCTTGCTCCCACATGGGAGGTTTTAGATGGAAGAAACTAACAGGAAAAGAATTTCAACATTATTAATCCAGATATTCCAAACCCAGATACCTACAGAGATTAGACAAGTAACGTCATTCTGAATTTATACAGGTGTAAGAAGACAGGAGGTGAAAAATGAATTTTAACAAAATATTAGGGACACGTTTCAGAATGTTACAACTTTTCACTCTTTTAAAAAACTATGAAACTGGTCTCCCCTAACTGGTTTTAATCCCCAGAACAGAACATTAAGTTTTAGAATCAGCAAATTCATGAAGTGTTATTCTTAGCAGGAACACGTTTGCCTCAGAATTTAAGTGACTCTCCATTCGATTAAAAACATCTCAGTATTATATCACAGCTAAAAATTTTCAAAGAACTGTAAGGAAATACATTTAATTTGGATTAATTATGACCAATTTTCTTAGTCAGCTAACATGTAAGTTGTCAGCTTTCTGAAGTATAGACGTGTTAGTAAATGACAAGCATATTTGAGAGCAATGATTTTTAGAAACTAAAAATCCTAAGCAATTGCTGTCATGTTCCTAAATAACTGCAGTTTCCCCAACAGATTTTATTTAGTGTGGATGGTTTGCAGTCTCTGGAGGGTCACCTGGCAGTGTGACCTGCATTTCTTCATCAGTAAGTCATGACCCAGATCAGCAAAGGCAAACAAGGTCTGTATTTCTGTAAACTCCCCCGGACTCAGACTGCTCAGTCCATGGAAATAACCTCTGAAGCTTGGTGGTACCAGTGGTTCAGTCACAGTCCTTTACATTTAGAAATTAAAATGATGTCTCTAAGCCTCTTGGAATCCAAGGTCTCTGACTAGTGCCAAATGTATTAGAAAATACGAGTTGGTCCAGCACTTTTCTTTGTTTAAGTAGAAATTGATGAAAATTATTTTGCTTAACTCTAATATTAAGTAAGAGTAGGTTTTAAATAGCACCTTTTATTCTCAAGGTATCGTAGAAAAGGTTTACAAAGTAATGAGTTAACCTAGTGGGAGCCGCACGACCGTGCTGGCAAATGGATCGGCCATTATGCGCCCAACAATAGCTCATGCACGTATAAGTAATTAATGTCCTTCAGATGTACTTTATCATACTTACTTTCCACAGTGTTAAATTATTACCCTAATTTTTATTCCTATGACTTTCCTATTTATCTGGTATTGAATTATTTTATTGAGCATATTACCATTTATTTTAAAAAATCACTATCATTTCAATTATTCTTGAAGGAGCTTTCTAGTTCATTGCCCTGAGTATAATCTCATGGGCCACTTCTTGGGTGTTATAAAAAAATTAATTTAAAAGTGGTATAAAATTAAAAACCAAAGTAGGATGAAATCTGTTAGTTACTTGTGACTGTACACACTACCACAAAGCTAAATAGGTCTTTTTAAATTTAAAGCACATGTGTTTTGTGTGTGTGAAATGTCCGTAATTGTTTTTTCCTTAAGCTATAATGTCTCTATTTTATTATGCTTGAGTTTACACACATGGTATTTTATAAAAGATATACAAATTGGATCATTTATTAAAGAGTATTTTTAGTGAATGAAACATGCGACTAGTTGGAAGGCAAGTCACCAAATGTTAAGGATTCCTCTTTCAAAATGGGTGCAATAGATTCCTGCCATCAGTGAACAGCCAACGTTTCACAAAAGTGATCACTGAATGCATAAAGTTGAAAACAAACCCCAATACACAGAACAATAAATGCTGTGGCAATGAATAATTATCGATCTCACAAACTCTAATTGTTTTATGGTCTATCTTAATAACAGTTAAATAGGTTCTTCGAATTCCTTTATCTGTAAAAATATTTAGATTTTCCCTCCCAAGCTTCTGATGGTGATATTTTCTAAATCAAGTGAAGGAAAAGAAAACTCAGTCTTTAGAAAACATAAAGCAATCTGTAAAATGATAAAGGGCCCCCCCACGCTTTCCTCCTCACATCAAATGTAGACCATATGCCAAGGCCACTCCTTAACTATAACTGACTGTTGTTACTGTAGTAATCAGTCTCTGTCAGAGCAATTACTTAAAATCATCTGTCCTGGTTGTTTTTCACAATCCATAGCACACTGAGCAGAACAATACTGCTGACAATCCGAACGGTGCAGATGGAATTATCATACCTCACACTCTGCCTGACTGACAGTTACCTGCAGGAAGGGGGAAGGACCCTATCATCTGGAGGGGCAGCTTGCTTGTTGTCAAAGAGGGGGAGAGAGAGCCCTTGTGGCACCTTTGTCATCTAGGGAATCAGCAGACGCTTCCTCCTGGCATGTGCAAAACAAACAATGACATTATTCTGTGAGACAGGCAGTAGGGCAGGCATTATCCATGTTGAGGCGCTGGTTTTATGATATTAAACAGGTTAATCAATAGGTGTTCCAGCCTCTGCAAGACCCTCATTAGCAGGCCATATGGACTGCAATTCATTAGCTCCCCTTACCTTAACCCAATCAATATTTCAACCAACGATCCCAAAATACATTGTTTAAAACACTGTCTCTTTCTTACGTTTGCTAACCAGTAGTCGGTGTGTGTATATGTGTGTGTGTGTGTGTGTGTGTGTGTGATAATTGTGAAGTGAAAGCTTAGGAGGTTGTTAGAATCTAACCCAGTTGATCAAATGGTACAAACCTAAGTGTATGTGGAAACATGTGTTTTTGGATAAACATACTTCTAACTAAGCAAATATTATTTTTCCTCATTCTATCTTTTATTAAAAACCAACCAACCCAGCAAACAAAAAGGGAAGGGTAGTATTTGTGGGGTGGGGATGCAGAATTTTTACTAGGGTAGGAAACAGAATCAAACAAAACAGCATTTTTTCCTCAAGTGCTGATGTTCCTAAAAAGACCTGACTCTCTGAGTGGTGCCAGCTTCAATCAGCCTGCTGGGAACCTGGGGAGTCAGGCAGCTCGAGGCGGGGCATCTGCTTTAATGAAAGTCACTGCAGGCTTTAGGCGACTCCATAATCCTGAAAGCTAGAAATGTATTCATATTCATTCTCAGTGAATTCAGCTCAAAATAATTAGAGAAAGGAAGAGGGGATAACTTTTGCATTTCCATCCTTTGCTCTTGAACTATCTATACTACAGGAAGCAGAGGAGCACATAAGCTTAATGAGGATAAGTGTATAACCCAGAGACATCTTGATACGTAACACCTTCACACATGTATATTCTTTTCATAAATTTCTTTGACTGACAAGATTCAAAACACTAGCAGAGAAGGAACTCATTTGTTTCAGTAGAGTGAAAAAGCAATTGAAAAGAGCTGAATTCTTATGGTATGCTGCTGATCAAACTTACATTCATCATAAACATCAATGGGCCACCAATAGGGTGTGTTTAATCATTTTCAGCCAGTTACGTGACTGGGAGATACCCTTCTGCTAAGTGCTTCTTAAGAGCATTTCCTTATTGGAAGTTAGGATATTAAGATTATAGGACACTCCTGAGTAATCAGAATTTACTGCTTAGTTATTCAGAAAATGGCCCAAGACAGAAGTTCCCAAAGCAGAACCACCAAAGATAGGTCTTTTGGCTTCCTTTGTTTCTTTAAAGCTATTTTAATTTTGTGCTCAGTTAAATTTGGGCAGTGCAGCAGGGGAGGGAAGCACTTAGTAACTGAACCCCAGAAGTTCTGGGGAACTCCCATTCTGTGAAGGTGGGAGCTGGCTTCTATCTGCATGCTTAGGAAAAGGGTAGATAGAAGGATGGACTTCCTACATTGACTAGGAGTCAGAGACCTGTTGGGACAACACGTGACTATTGGGCACTGAAATATGGTCAGTGTTCATGGAGATGCACTGTAAAAATAAAATACCAAATTTGGATAATTTAGAGAAAAAAAGAATGAAAGATATCACATGGATACTTTTTGATATCAGTTACTTCTTGAAGAGTTAGAGTTTGGAATATACTCAGTTAAATGCAGTATAAGATTTCATTTTTCTGTTTCTTTTACCTTTTCTGTTTTTAGTGTCCCTAATCTGATAATTTAAAATTTTACACTTGGTCCAAACTGTAATTGTATTGGATTATTTCTACATAATTGTGTTTCTACACAGTCCATACCCTATGCTGGTCACTTCAGATATCAGATATAGTCTTTCTTTAAATCATCATAGCAACTTTATGAGAGAGTTATGATTATTCCTTAATTATTGACAAAACACAAAGGTTCAGAGACATTAGGGAGTGTCTAAGATAACTGTGCAAAGAGTGGATTGGTCTCATTTCAAAAGTTCTTCCATTTTCAGAAAGTCTTTCTTCTTTCTTTGTACTGTTGCCAGTTTCCATGAGTTAGAGTAAGAATAAGGTTTGGGTTCTTAATGTACATGTGCTTCACCTTTGCCTAATCCAGTGATTCTCCGTGGCCAGGCTATTGTCATATGAGGCACGAAATTCTAGTTTAGATGAGTCTGCTGCAGGACTGTTAACATCCCTGGCAGAATCTACTAATTGCTTCCCCCAAAGTTTTATGACTGTTGTAATTTAAAAAACACCCCTCTTCACTCAACACCACCCCTAAAGGATGCTATCATGCTGTGTTTGGAAACATTGATCTAGACCAGGACTCTGTAGACTGTGGTCTTAGAGACACATTTCAATTCTGCAAATAGAATTTTCTTAGACCGTGGCTGGATATGTCTACTTATTTCCATCTATTTCCGATTTTGACCTAAGTTGGGGGCAGAGTTGAGTATCTGAGACAGAAAGACTGAATAGAATATAAAGCTGAAAATAATTTTTTTGTTGTTTTTTTTTAATTGGCACCAGGGATCAAACTCAAGACCATGCACTTGCAAGGCAGGTGCTTATGCCACTGAGCTAAATCCCCAGCCCCTAAAGCTGAAAATATTAACCATTTGAGTTTTTAAAGTGCAGGAAAAGAGCCATCAAGATTCAAACCCATTTGTTCTGTCTTAACTAGTATCCTTGATTTAGAACTTGCTTATTTTTAAAAAATTTTGATCCTTTGCATTTTACACTTCCATGTGCCCTATTCCCTCTCCTACAGACATAGAAACTTCTAAGCTCCTTCTGTAGTGGTGTGGTTGGAAAACCTGCATTCTAATTTGGACACTGGTACTTATTGCTTGTGTGTTCTAGAGAAAGGCCTTACTTCTCCCCTTCAGGGCTCTCCCTGCTCAGTGTTATGGAGGACTAATGGTTCTTACCTCCACAGTTTGTCCCATTGATGAAAGGACCTATATTATTAGAGCCCTAAGCAATACCTGGAATATGCCCAGGTTTCTCTTCTTTCCTTGATCTGGGTCCCAAACCAAGACTGTCAGATTCTCCTTTTGTGGTGATGAATAAACACTTCTGCAAAAATATTTCTCATGGTTCCCTCCTCAGTTCTGCTGCTATCTCTAGTGTTTCTTCTCTAGCTTTCACGAATGTCATGATAACATGCTAGATGCATCTTTCACCTAACACCCAGGCCAATGGCCACTAGTACCAGTTATCTAATGGAAGGGTCACTGAAACAAATCCTTGGGCAAATAAGAGAACACTGAATTCAATTTGTAGTTGACCAGATGCTTAGAAATCAAAGAGGTGCCATGTTGCCTTATTGCTTAAAGCAAGTAAATAACCTTGCAAAAAAGTTCAGAATTAATTGGAGTTGAAATAATTAGAGACGATGATAAGCCAGCCACCAGAGAAATGCAATAGTCAAGCTGTGTGGTAACAAATGCATTGATTAACATATGTCAGGACAGCACAGAATGTAGCCGAGAAACAGAAGTATGAAGGTTGAAAAAAAAATCACCGGCTCCAATAGCAGCTTTTAGTTATAGCTCCATTCTTTATTTCTGAAATGGGAGAAACTTCATTTTGAAATTGTTTTGTGAGAGAGAATGTTAGCCCGAATGGCCAGCATTCCACTTGGCTAGCTGAGCCACCGATTAAGAATAAACAAATGCACCGGAACATCTGAGAGATGTACTTTGATTCTGTGACCAGCTGATCAGTGAACCATCCCCAGCTCCTGTATGTGAACAAGGTTCAGAAGGGTCATCTCTCTGCAAATGAGGACCTCTTTACTCAAAGCATAAAATGGTCTGTTACAGCTGAAACTCCCTTAGCTTTAGACCTTCAGGAAAACCACTTCACCTGAAATGAGCCTGGTGAGTACAAAAGAACTGGCATGTGGCCCACTTGTGGCCCATGACTGAAAAGGAATCTTAGAGCAGTGCACATTTGCATGGTGTTGGAATTTTCAAAGCCTTCCCCTGCATAAGCTCGTATGTGAAATGCCCAGGTGGATGAACCGATGGAGAGGACAAGATTACTCTACAGAGCTAGACCTCCTCCCACCCTCCCAAGTTTTTCCACAGAATTAGGACATGACTCAGTTTCTTAACACATTGGGGGAAAATTTCTTCAAAGAAAGGAGTGATGTGTGAAATTAAGAAACAGAAGGAGCATAAGGAAGACAATATGGTAACACACAGTTAAGTTTCCAAGACTTTAGAATATATCTCTTGCAAAATATCCCTGTATGCTAAAGTGCATTCTGTTTATTCTAGCTTGGTGGCTCAGCTGGTCATGTAATATGTTAGCAAATGGCAGACTGAAAATGTAGAGCAAGGTTGGACTAACAGGGGTTTCATCACGAGGAAGGGCTGGGGCTTGGTGGTAGTTTGCACAGTCCTGGAGGGATTAGGGATTGGCTAAAAATGCACAGTGGGGAGAAAGGGAATGGAAAACAAAGAGAACAAAATAGCTCTTCAAATTTAATCAATAGTTAGCATCCGGAGCCCCTCACAGAATCCTCCATATTATTAAAACATAAATAAATTGTCTAAGAATTGCAGCTTAATTGGGTCTCTTATTATCGTAGCCAGTATGGGCTGACTTTGGAACAGAAGTGTCTGGGTAATTGAACAGTCCTTCAGATTCAGACTCTGCTAGAGGAAGAGAGGAGGTGTGTTGAACCCAGTGCATTCAGGTAAGAAAATGCCACTTGGGTTGAACAGTTTCTAAAGAACTGAGTAAGCCACATCATTTCATAGCGAGTAAGCTCACTGTTAGAGAAGCGATTAGCAACAGCTTATATTTTGCAAAACAGCTTTATAGGCATTTGATGGAATGTGCCCTCATCAGTCTCCTGCTTTTTTTTGTTTAACTTTTTTTTTTTTAGATTAAGAAAATGAGGTTTGATGACTTGGAGAGATTTTCCAGGGTCAAAAGTAATTCAAGAGAAAAGTTTCAAACTACCACACAATCACAATAACAGAAGGATTTTAAAATAACCTTCTGATACATTTTCAGAATGAATTATACCCACAAGGATTCTTTCTGGCTTGAAATATGGATGCTTTTCTCTACCTCCTTGGTGCCAATCTCATTGCATTTTTAATTTTTTTATTTTAAAGAAAAAAAAACCAATAAAAACAAGGGCACAAAATTTCAAAACAAGATTGTAGGAGAGTTAACAATGGTTAGTACATCATGTTTTGTTATCTTCAAAGTAGTTGCTCATATTACAAGATACAAGCATGAAAAATTGATCAGACAATATAGGCACAAACTTTTCTATGAACTAATAGAAATTAGTAGTGTAAGTATCTTAACTATTTTTTGTGTGCGTATTTATATATTTTTCTTTTCCCTTTCTTCTTTTCTCCTTTCCTCCATCCCAATTTCTCCTTCTTTTTGAAGCGTTTCTAGCCATTTCACAATATCTATTATACAGTTTGGATCTTACTTAGCTTTTCAGCTTCTCACTCTAAGGAGACAATATGATGTTTACCTGTGTGAGCCTGACTTATTTCACTTATGAGTATTGTCTCTAGTTGCATTCATTTACCTATAGAAGTGTCAAGTTTATCCTTCTTTATGGCTGAGTAGTGCTCCGTTTTATAAAAATAGCACATCTTTTTTTTTTTTATCTCATCTGTGGTTGCTGAGCATTTGGGTTGTTTCCAACATTTAGTTTTACAAATTGTGCTGCTATAAACATGGGGTGCACATATATCACTGTGGTATGATGTTTTTCTTTTGACAAAAGAACCAGAAGGGGAAGAGCTGAGTCAACCTCTAATCCTAATTTTTTGAGGAATCTTCACACTGATTTTCTTTGCATTTTTAAGGTAATAGATTTTTTAGGGAAAAAATTTTTCAAATCACTTGTGTAATGAAAATTCTACTTTAAAAAAAGCCTATAAATTAAGAAGAGCATATTTCAGATATTTTAATCAAGTTTCTCCTCTGTAATGAAAGTAATTTAAGAAAAAATAGGTACATTACCAATGTTTATTTTTCAGATTTGACAACTTTTGACTATTTGATAGTTGACATCTGACTATCAAATTCTCTGCAGTAGAAAGGACAGTAGATTGTTAGTTGTTTCCTTTAAAATAAATATTATATAGGCTGTCCTAGAATTCTTTCTCAATAACTGTGTTTTAATACTGTGAACCTTTAAACAAATTTCCCCCAAATACCCAAATACTCATAATCAAACTCTATGTTGTTAACACTATGTGTCATCTGGTAATCAAATAATTGATTCTCTGTTCAAATAAATAAATAAATGGAATTGCTTTTGTAGACCTAGGAATCATCCTGACAAATTATAGTCTCATTTTATTTGTGCTAAGAGCCACTGAACTATGCATAAAATTTTATTACATATTGGATTCTCAAATTATATATAGTAGGTCTCTTAAATTTGTAGTATCTCTTGGTTGAGTAAGGGTTGTAGGTTTTAAAGAAAAGATTAGCAAACAGTTGGGCAAGGTGATGCACACCTTCAATCCCAGCACTCAGGAGGCAGAGGCAGGAGGATCCTTGAGAGTTTGAGACCAGTCTGGGCTACAAAGTGAGCTCAGGACCAGCCTGCACTGCACAGTGGACCCTGTCCCAAAAAGTCAAAGCAAAAGCAAAATACAACAACAATGAAAAAGATTAGTGAGCATTTTAGAGCTCTACTGTCAATATAAAGCACACAATTTAAAAACAAACTCAATTCAATAGGTAATTTACAAAGAGAAAAAAATACTAAAAAGAAAAAGTATGGATCAATTACGAGATGTCTTTTAGAGTGAAATATCCCATGTGCAGGATTCTGGAATATTTTGATAGCTTCATGACTAGATTTTAATTTTTGTTTTTAATGTATCCCTATCTGAATCATCTTGAAAATGAGTAGTATACTAATTTTCACATTTTACTCTCCTTTGTTCTTCCTCTCAGAACATTCAGTGGTTCCCAGAGACTCACAGACATTCAAGTTCCTGAGTGGTTCACTACTTAAAGCACTTAATTTTCAGGTTCGTAGTTCCTTCAGAGATGAATCCTTCTGTCTGTCTGTCTGTTTATCTTTCTGTCCCTCTCTCTTTATGTCTCTTTCTCTCTACTGCCTTCTCTCTGTCTCTGTCTGTATTTATGTGTATGTGATGGTGAAACTGCTTTCTTCATTGTTCCCAGTATATCCATAGTTAACATTTCCATCTGAAATGCTCTTCTGCTTTTGTAATAAGCATTGTCTAATCTTCAAAGTCTTGTTTAAATCCTACTTTTATGTGTGAAAATCCTCCATAGAGAAATATCCTTAACCAGTGGCTTCCTCCAATGGAATCACTGAGTTTGTTTTACACATAACATTCTCTTAGCACCTAATGCATGACTCTGTCTTATCATAGAGCTCAAGCTTTGTCCCCCCAGGGTCTGTTTATATGACAAATGTTATGTTCCTGGGATTCTTAGTTCCTAATTCCTGGTGGCGTCAGTGATGATTGCTAACACTGAACACTACATGCAGATAAACCAAGTCGTCTCAGAACCTAGCAATAATTAGCTCATTGAAATCTCACAATAATCCTAAGAGGTAGACATCATATCATTAGCTCCATTTTAAAGATGACAAAACTAGTAAGTGATTTTCTGTGCACTGCCTAGTTGGTAAGAGGTGGAGTTGGAACTTGAGCTCAGGGGGTTCAACTCCAAAATCCTGTTGCCTTAGGTAATAGCACCAATGATGGTTATTAAAAGAAAAATCATGAAATTTTACAATTAGGAGTTAAAACTTCTCGTAGTGCAAGAAGTAAGTCTCAATCATACCATATTTGAATTTTAAACTATATTTCTTTACTGTCTTTAAGTTTCAGGAATTTAATTTTCTTGAATGGTTGTGTTACTGTGCACAAAATTGTGTTAGAAGTTGGCTCAGGATTCACATACTTCATACAACTGTTCACACAGTTGCCCACCTTCTCATACACATGTTCTTTTCCTCCCTCCTTTTTGTTCAGGTTCCTACTACTTCAGGAGAAACACAAGGAAACTACTGAAGATCTAGAAATGATTAAAGTTGAATATGGCCAATGTATATCTCTTTTCCAAATGATAAGGATGTCTTCATGAAAATACAATTATTTAAAGATAAGAAATGAACAAGAGTTTTCTTTTTTCCTTCTTTCATAAAAAAAAATGTACATTGGGTGTGTTAATGTCTGCTTGGTCCAAACGTGAGTATATAAATCTATTGGTAAAATGAAAGCTGTCATTCTTGAGGCACATTATTAGGGTGAAAATTAAAAATATATTTGAAATTTTCTATAAATTGTTTATCATATAAGCCATTAAGATGTAAACTCATAAGTGACATTTATTGTCATTTAATATTTTAAATTTTACTATGGGATTTATAAGTAATTAAGATTTTATTATCATCCTTAATATTTTATTATAGGACTTATAAATCCTTTAAGATGTAAACTCATAAGTGACATCTATTGTCACTTAATATTTTAAATTTTATTATAGATTGAATAATCAATATTTCTTTTAAAATGTAATCATGTAAATTATTAGATACTACAGCTTATTTGGGAAATGATAAAACATTTGTACCTTGTGACCATTAATGCCACTTTTAAGAATGTATCATTAGGAAATAATTACAAATGCAAAAAAAAATTGGAAGCAAGAATGTTTACCGCAGCATTATTTATGCAGTGAAAAATAAAATCTCTTTAAATATCCTGAATTACAGGAACTAAATTATGGTACAGTTGCACAATAGAATATTTATGTAGTAATTAAAAATGAAGAGTGCTTTAATGACATGAAAATGCTTTTAATAATCAGTAATGTTGAACAAAATGCAGCACACAAAATTATATATACAGTGTGATTACAAATATTAAGTGAAGAATAGATAGGAAAGAAATCAGAAGAAGATGTGCTGACATATGAATAGTGAAAGAAGAAACCTGTAGAAAAAAGACAAGAAATAATTATACAACAATGTTTCTAATGGTGTTGCTGTATAAAATGATTAGCGGTGTTCCATTAATTTCTTCTTTATATACTTGTTTATTTTACATGTTTCAAATGTGAGTTTATTATTTCTGTTACTAGAAAAATCTTTGTTTCAAAAATGTTAATGATAATTTCAGTATAGTTCAGGAAGAAGAGATGACAAACTACGAGTTCTGATGTTTTATTATTTTGAAGTGATCAGTGAGGTTATCGATGGTCACATTCCTTCAGAGATATGGTAAAGCCTAAAAAGGTAACATGTTGAATAGTAAATTTAAGACTGTATATGGGCAGTTTCTGAATTTTTTGAGCCACTATACATTGTATTCCAGTAAGTTTATTAACAACTAAGGATTATGTCATAATATCTTCTCAAAACATAGACAAGACATTGTGCAATTCTTATGTGAATAAACATCATCAGATGGGTTCTGGATATTACCTATGAAGCAGTGACATAAGTATTTAACTACTAAAAATTATTGTAGTGCTTCAGTAGTATTTAAGCCTTTATTTTTGGATTAACATATAATTGCCAAAAATATTGTTACATAACTATAGAATTCCAATACATTTTTTATTACTAACTCTGCTCAGAGAAGAATTAATTCAAAAAGATTTTTTAAGCCAAAACTGAAATATCCCCCAGAAGCTCAGAGAGTAGATCCAACAAGCAGAGGGACCTGGTTCTGCTTCTGAGCATCTGAGTGGAGCACAGGAGTCACAAATATCTTAAGTAATGATTTTGCCTCTGTGCAACTGTTATACAGAGAAACACATGTGTTATCCATGGCATCTTTTCCATTTCTAATCTGCTGCTAATGCTTTTGGTCCCATGGAGAAGAAGTGAAAATACATTTTTTACAGGAGTCTTTGAAGCTGCTTCTCAAGTATGTCTTCATATGGAAATTTATGGAAATGTAAATGAAAATTTGTGGGCAAGATGTTTTCAGCATTGTTTATGCAATTGCAAAAGGTAAGGCACCTAAATACTCAGCGTGGGAAGAAGTAAAGTCCATAAGGAGTTTAAATTACCATTAAAATGTTTATGGACTTTTATTGAAATGAGGAAATAATTTCAGTAAGTAGAAATGTAAATAATCTCAAGCCAGTAAAAAAAATTATTGACAATAATTATTCAGTAAATTTTCAGATTTTTTAGTCTTTATTTCTTTTTTTTTAAAGTTACACTTTTTATTTAAAGAGAAAAAAACATGTAAAGGGTAGAGATAGTAATTTTTAAAAAAGATAAGCAGCAAGAAATCACTAGTTGATAAATTACATATTGTCCTCTTAGAAATAGTTCTTCAAGTTACAAAATTAAAGCATACAAAGTAGATATTCAAACAGTGAGACTGTAAACAGCTACGCATGCATGAGTCTCTACATGTATTTCTATAAACTTAAAGCTTTAAAATCTTACTGAGATAAAGTAATACCTAAATAAATATCATGTCTGAGGATTTAAAGACTCATTTTTTTTAATTTAAAGAGAAACAAAAGCATGTAAAGGGTAAAGGTAATAGAGAATTCCAAAAAAAAAAAGATAAACAATAAGAAATCACTAATTGATAAGTTACATATTGTCTTCTTAGAAATAGTTGCTCAAGTTACAAAATTAAAGCATACAAAGTAGATAGTCAAACAGTGAGAGTGTGAACAGCTATGCATGCATGAATCTCTGCATGTATTTCTATACTTTCTGTATTAGAGTAAAGAACAAAACTTAGCAAGACAAAACAAAACAAATTCCTATAAAAACGTGAAACCAAAAAGCCATATAAAACCATAGTACAAGGTGATCTACAGTGATTACTGTATTGTTTCTTATTATCTTCAATAGAATGTCTACATCATCAGGCATAATTAAATATAGTAGTATAATTTAGTATAGCAGTAAATAACAATGTTAGTAAAATAAAACATTGTAGACAGTATAAAACTTCAAAGGCAGGTAATACTCAAACCATAGTGGATATTCTAGTGGATCTTGTCATCTTCTGTGCAGTTGCCTATACTCTCAGACTTGATATTATCAATCATAACAGCTTTGAATAAAATCTATCATTACAAAACCGTGATCAAACAAACCAGATTCGACTATGATCAATTATGGTAAAACAGTGTAGGTTTTACAGAGCTTTAGATTAAGTTAATAGAAAATTAAGGATGATTACCATACTATGTCATGTTATTTTCGGGATTACTGTCTGTGCCCTCAAATCTAGTACAGGTAGAATGACTGGAACAGAATATAATACATCTAAGCAGAGCAGTGTGAGTAATGTGGGTTTTAAATCCTGATGCACTATTAACAATATAGCATATCAAGGCTATCTATGTTAGAGATTCTAGCCATCCTTCTCTGCCTCATTTCTGCCATGCTATTTTCCTGCCTTTGTTTGTCTAGTTTTCTCCTTCATTCTACTGCCTGCCCCACTCATTGAGGCCTTTCTGCCACTGTTCCTAAAATCCTGGTATTTTTTTTCTCTCTCTAGAATGTCCTTCAGTATTCTCTGTAGGGTTGGATTGGTGGTCACAAACTCCCCCAGTTCCTCTTTGTCATGGAAGCATCTTGTTTCTCTATCAACTTCTAGTGACAGTTTTGCAGGGTACATCAATCTGGGCTGGAGGTTATTTTCTTTCAGGGTTTGGAAGACTTCGCTCCAAGTTCTTCTTGATCTGATGGTCTGTGTCAAGAAGTCAGCCGTGATTCTGATGGACTTACCTAGATAGGTAATCTGTTTCTTTTCTCTGACAGCTTTTAATATTCTGTTTTTATATTGAATTTCTGGCATCTTGATTATTATATGTCTGGGTATAGATCTGTTTTGGTTGTAGGTGGCTGAGGTTCTGTATGCCTCACACAATCGAATGTCATTTTCTTTTCCCATGCTTGGGAAGTTTTCCTTAATTATTTCCATGAATAGCTTTTGTAATTTGCCCATATGTATTCTTGCTTCTTTGTTCACATTTCTTATTCTTAAATTATAGATTCTTTTGTCATCTTCTAGCCTTTGTATTGTTACTGCCTGTTTCCTTGTTAGTTTTAAGAGCTCTTTCCTTTCATGACCACACATTGCAAACTTGTCTTCAAGTTTTGATAGTCTATCCTTAAGGAGTTTTGTCAGCTTTCAATGGAGTTTTTAATTTCCTGGTAGCCTCTTTGAATCTGCTTCATGTATTCTATATTTTCTTTATATTCTTTACCAAATGTTTTTCTCCTTTTTTTGTGTTCCTCCCTTCTTCCGTCTGTATCATCCTGAGAGATGCTTCCTGAGAGCATTTCTTTTATTACTCTACTCATATCCTGCTTTAGCTGATTTAGTATTTCAGTTTTGAGCTCGTCTACAAGGTCCCAAAGATATCTCTTAATGTCCATTGAAGCCATGTCTGATGTTGCGTGTTTGCTGCCCTCAGTTACCCTTGTTTTTCCTTCTCCTGGTTCAGTGTTCTCAGGGTTCTGGGCTGGGGGCCTCCTCCTGCCTCTCTTTCCTGTCATGGCCCTGACTTCCTCCACACAGTTTATCATGTAGGTCCCAGCCCCCTTCCCTGTTGGCCATGTTTCCTCTGAAGCATGCTGGCAAGGGACCTCTGCCCTCTCCTGCCTGCTCTTGTCACTGAGGTGTAAGCAGGCTGCATATGTCTGCCCCTCCCCACTGGGCCAACCAAACTTCAGGGGCCTTTCACCCAGTTAGTGTGTGCTAGGTGCAGGGAATCGATTTGGGATGGCTCATTGGGTCCTGGCCAGGGGGGCAGCCCAGTCCAAGCAAATCCCATGAATCTGCTCTGGGGAGGGAGCAACCAACTGAAGTCACTGTCACTTCCAGTTCAGGCTCCTCCTGCCTGATTCCAACATGTCGCCCATTTGGTCGTGCCCCTCCCGTGTGGGGGGGGTCTCATTCCCAGCACTGACTGTGGATTAATGAAAGTCCCTTTCTCTGGCTCTGCTCTCTGTTGGGCTCACCAACCCCTGACTTCAGCGCTGAAGTTCTTCCTGTGAGTGATGGGAACAAGTCTGGGTGGATCCAAGCTGCTGCACACTTGCCGGGTCACCATGAAAACGCTGTGTCCCGCAATCTTCAACTGTCTCAGTTGTAGTCCCGAAGTATTTGATGAGCTTTTTTATGTTTTAATTTCTTCCTGTGCAAGAGGATCCATCTCTCTCTGTCTGGATCTCTCCAGGGTGCTTTATTCTGACCTATGAGTTGTTTCTCCCAGGAGGCTTTGTATTTTGTTGCTCACTGATCAGCCATCTTGTCTTCCTAGTCTCTATTTCTTAACAGAAAAAACAACATTAATTTCGTTTAAACACTTTAACACTGTGGTCATGTTCTAATGTTTTCTAATGGTCTGAATGTTGTGATCTGCATTTCTCCATAATAAAATGACCCAAAGTAACAACTGCAAAGAATTTTTGCAGATAAAAATTATATATAATACAAACTGAGGCTAATTTTTAAAAAAAACAATGCACACAGGTCAGTAGAGGAGAACTTGCATTTGTCTACATTACTCATCTTACAGATGAGAAAATAATTCCAGCTACTTTGAGAAAGAGCCAGAAAGATAAGCTAATCTCTTATCTCCCAGCTCTGGCTTCTCTCACTGATGTTGATACATTTATCCAGAGGAATCTGTATAACATTTCTTAAACTGAGAAGCTGTTCCTTTAAATCTACTGCTTTTCAATTCTGGCTTTAAAATAAAAGAAAATAATAAGGTAAAATAGAACCAAAGAGCAAAACACTATGTAAAGTGAAATTACAAATGTAGCACTTGATTATTTTGATTTATTTTTAATTATCCTTACTACCTTTGTCTTAATTGACAAAGACAGTATAAACTTATTCTGTGCAATTAAGAGTAGCTATGTGCAAAGAAAATAGAGTCCTATTTTAATTCTTCCCTGAAGTGACTTATAGTACAGTCAGTGTGTTACATGGAAATAAGAACAAGTATAATATTTAAAAACCTAATGAGTTTTAGTAAAAATAATATCTTCACAGAATGAAGTGCTAAGCAATTTTATACATTGAATTTGTAGTCTATTAAATTTCTTTTGTCCCCCCAATAAAAAGAAGAATTTGAGAAAAACTAGAATATTTTGAATTCAGTACTCTGAGCTGTCATTTCAAAGATGTACTTACAAAAATCTGTGGCAGAATTGTGTGGAGCTTTCCTTAGAAGGAACTAGAAGCACATTAGAAATACTATGGTAAAAGAAATTTTCTAGGAGGTAAAAGAAATCTGACTGTGCTTAATGATATCAGGCAGCAACACTAGAGTCCTTTTTCTCATTTAGTTTTTGTAGGAATCAGAGTTTGTGAAGTTCCTCTTATTGTTTTTCTAATAAATCTGTTTTCTAGTCCAAAATATGAGCAGAAGTGCGTGAAACAGAGAGGAAAGGAAACTCGTATGTTTAAGTACCTATCCATGCACCAATATCACACTGGGTGTGTATATTATATCATTTAATATAAACAGAGAAGAAATCACCACTGCAACTCCATACACAGTGTACACATAATAAAATAAATTCAACATTGACCACAAGAGCAATAATTCAGATATCCCCATTCCATCACTGAGTTGTCTAAGGAACTCCATTTGAAAAAATTGTGTACATGAGGCACGTGATGAATGTTTAAATTAAAAAAAATGTGCTACAGTTAGAGACACCTGCAACTAATCCACCTTCAAAGTATTTACCCTTGCTTCAGACACTTAGTCCATCATTTTTGCCACCTTCTGAAGCAGTTCTGGAAGTTCTCTTTCATGTGTGTCTTTAGCTGAGTAGTTAGGGCTGTCTCAATGTTCTGAGCACATTTAAAACATTTGCCTTTCATGGTCATTTTTAACTTTGAGGAAGCTGCATGCTACTAGATCTGGGGAGTGAGGTGGATGAGAACACACGTTTCCCAAGCTTGCCTTTCCACTGGATGGCACTTCACAGTGCTGGCCTTTGTATTTTTAAAAATCCTATGTCACTAAGACACTCACAAAAAAGACTTTCAGAACTGTTACAGAAAGTGGCAAGAATGATGGGGTATATGTGTTTTTTATTGTGTTAATTTTTTGAAACTAAATATTCACTTTATATTTTGATACAACACACACACACACACACACCTGTGAGTTTAGGAGGAAGGGGCAAGAAGAGAATCAACATTTCATAAGCGGTTGCATTTTCATTTTTTCAGTGGATATTGTGTAAGTGCTTACTACATGCCAAGTGTTGCATACACTAGGGATGCAAAAGGGAACAAAGTCATTGTTCTCCTTGGGTTTATAATTTGCTTAGGTGACACAGATATTAAACAAGTCAACAAACATGATAAATAATAATAAATGTTAAGCAAAGACTTAAATGAGAGTGGTTAATGCAAAGGGGCTGTCTAGATTGGATGGGTAGGGATAATTTTCTTATGGAGGTGACAGTGAGCAATGTTTTATTTTATTTTGTTTCTATTAGTACGTGCTTGCAGTACTTAATAATTATACTCATCGGGGGTGTTGGTACACATATACAACATGTTTTAATTCTTTTCTCTTCCCCTTCTGATCCCATCTCACTTCCTTCCCTCCATCTCTAGATCTTCTCATTTGCAAAAGATCTGTCGCCGTGCACTGATTTTATTTTATCTTTGCCACAATACTGGAGAGCATGTCACCTTTCTTATTTTACGAAGTAAGGCTAGGTACATGTCAAAGGTCACATAGGTATTATATTTTCTTCTCCAAATTCGTGTTGGATTTTTGAAATTTTAAAATGCATTTACATGAATACTGGAGGCTTTTCTTTTTTTTCTTTTCTTTTCTTTTCTTTTCTTTTCTTTTCTTTTCTTTTCTTTTCTTTTTTTCTTTTCTTTTTCCTTTTCTTGATGCTAGGTTTTAAAAGAAAGTACAGCTTGCAGGGACTGAGCAAAGTGGGCCTCTCATTCTGATTATCAGAAGATGTCAGGAAAAAGTGGTATCTTTCTTTCAATGTAACAGAATAACTAATGGGGGAAATGATGCTTATCACTCCCCTTAAACTTTTCAGTAGATATCTTCCCTGTGGTAAACACTTAAAACAAAGATCTGCTTTTCTGGCTGGCTGATTTGTTTGTTTGTTTTGAAAATCTTTGCCTCTTTGGAAAGCATGTTTGTCCTAGAATGTAGGAGTTTTTGCCAAAGTCCCACACTGAGGACTGCTCCTCAGGCTGGCCTCGTACAGAATGTGTGAATTTCCATCATCAGCTAAAATGTGAACTTGAACAATAGACAGTTGGCTCCCCTCCAGTCCTAAATAAAGCTGTGTAAGAGCCACATAAAATTCTCCTTGGAACCACAGAGAGGCAAGGCTGAAAGCTTACAATTCTGATGTGGTTTAGGGCCCCTCTCTTTAAGAAATTCACCTTTTTCACCTATTGCAGAGAACTGTGGGGACTCCTCTTTTCCCCAAGTGACCTCTACTTAAACTGTATTGTGCGATGCAATAACAATGAACAGTATGTTTTCCCTGCAGGCTCCGTGGTAGCCTCTACATTTCCAAGCCTTGAATTTCTCCTGGGAATTCCTATCCATTTGGTTCTTTTCAAAATGAACTCAGCATAATTTTGTTCCACTTCTAGACTACTCTGCAACTGCTCCTTTGTTTTTTATTTTGCCTTTCTTCTTCCACCAGAGACTGTCACATTTCAAAGGTCAGTATTTTACCAACTACCTTCCTCTATTAGAGCAAACCCCAGTTCGGGGAACATTTTGTTTGTATTCCTGTAACAATCCCTTATTGTAGGTTTTCAGTTACTGTGCTTGGGATGGGAGTTCTTCAAAGTGAATTGGACCAGGGTTTTACCCCCACTGCTCTTCTGGTCCCTAACTTTTTCTGTAGTTTGTCTTTATCTGATGTCTGACTATTTTCTCACCTTTCTAATCACTCTCCTCATTCACTCCCTAAACCCATTCCTGCCTTGCACTTTTTCTGGTTTCTGTCAATGGCGTCAGTGTCCTTGTAGTTGTGCCTGCCTGTTACCCCATCTTTAAATTTTGCCTCCCTCTGAAACTGTGAGCCAAATTCAACCTCTCCTTTTTTAAATTGTGGGTGCTGGATCATTTGTCTTGGTGATGAAGAACTGACTAATACAATAATGTTTGCTGTTGTCTTTCCACCCCAGCAGCAGGGACCTTGATCACAGGCCTTACTGAGGTAGGAGATATAGCAAGGACAGGGAAACAACAGAAAGCCATGGGATAAGGATTGAGAAACCAAGCTGGGCTGGGTGGTAACTTCCTGTAACCTCAGCACATGAGAGGCTGAATCAGAAGAATCATAGTCAATTCTAGGTCATCCTGAGATAGACAGTGAGTTCAAGCTCAGCCCAAATTAGACCCTCAAAAAAAAAAAAAGGCACGTGTGTGTGCGTGTGCATGTGTGTGTATGTGTGTGTGTGTGTGATATAGCTCAGTGGCACAGTTCCTGCCTTCCAAGCTCAAGGTTGTGAGTTCGATTCTCAGCACAAAACAAAACAAAACAAAACAAAACAACCAAGAATTAAGAAACCAGACAGAGCAGGCAAGACTATGTCAAAATATCAGAAAATAAAAAATAAAATTCACTGTGTTGTCCAGAGACCCACAGGCATGTACAAACTCAGAATGCATCATCCTGGCCTATGTGTAACTTATTTGCATTGTTGGACCAGAAGATACTTCTGAAGACCTTGTATGCTCAAAACTCCCCCTCCTGATGGGTGGGCCAAGTTAGCTACGCTGTTGAGCCGTAACTCCTGTGAATCCCCAGCTATCGATCTTTCAGTAATTCCAGGGTCTCAAGAGATGCAGTACCTGCCCCTATTAGAGCTGTGCGCTTGTCTCACGGGTCCATCTCACCCTGTGGAGTGTGCTTTCACTTCATTTAGGTACTTTGTGTTTCACTGTTTTTTAAATCTTACTCATGACTCCTTTTGAGTGTTCTGCTCAATTATTTGCTTGGAATACCCAGAAGGTGAAACAGATCCTCTGAGATCCCTTATTCAATAACAATGAGATCATCAACTTGACTGCTACAATCCTCTCTCAACTTGTCTGCCTACTTCTGATCAAGTTTTCTTCCATTCACCCTAAACACATGCCACCATCATCTTCCGCTTTCCAAAGCACCTTACTTCCAGTGAAGACTATTCATAAACCTATGTGGCTATACATTAGCTTGGTCTTCACAGTCTCCCACACTGAGCCTGCCAAAGTCTCCTCCCAGTCATCCTTGAAGAGGTTTTTATGACACCAGATTGGCATAAATCACATTTGCTCTTTTCTTTATAATACCCACCCTCATAATACACAAGTTGTTTGTCTTTTTTTTCTTAACTCTTGGCTTACATATGACCTGTTCTTCTAAGTCTCTCTAAAGATGCCTGCTATCAGCTCTTCCTCTCTTCTCTCAGCTCCTGTGACTCTTACCCTGGTTTAGTTTGGAAAGCTGTCATTATGGTCCTGTGAGTATTTCCGTTACCCCCATCCTCCTTGCTCACTCTCCCAGTCATGTGGGGTCTTTCCACTTTCTGGGATACACTGAGCATGCTCCTATGGGGGCAGGGGAGTTGTTGTCCTCTGTCTGGGACACTCTTTGAGAGATGCACTAGACTCACTCCCACACTTTCTCAGGCTCTTGCACACATTGCATCCCGATCATCTTAGAAAAATTAGCAACTTCATCAATACCACTCCCTTTGTATTGCTTTGTCTTCATAGCACAGTTAGAATTTGGCATTATATTATTATTTATTTGTCAATCTATTCAGTGGCTCCCACAATAAAATGGGGACTCCATGTATTTTTCTGTCTGTAATGCTTAAGGAATGTCTGACCCATAGTGATGCTCAGTCTGTATTTATTGAATATAGTGGGCAACATTTATGGCTACCTAGTTTCTCCACAAAGCCATAAAGTTACGTGGCTAATGCCCTGTAACCAAGGTCCCGTAACCAATACAGAAGAGAGACCCAGTGCTTCTGCTACCACTGTTCATGCAATTGAAACCTCTCCCTGACAAGTGACTGGTAGAACAGACACATCACATTGCCTAGTGTCTGGCCTCACGGTGCGGTCCCTACCGCCTGGCTTCACTGCGTCCCCCAGCACTGTATATTACTGGACACATACTGCTTCTCAAATTCCTTCTGTCCACTGGCCTCCATCTCTTCACACGCTTCTGCTCTTTTCCAGCTTCTTCTCTTTCCTGTCCTCCAAGTTTTATCCAGCATCCAGGCCCAGCTCTCTTATCCTTTGAGATGATATAAAGTACCATCAGTCCTCCTTTATTGTGTTTCATATTTGCAATTTCACCTATACTTGGTGAAATTTATTTGCAACCCCTGAATTGATACTGGCCATGCTTTTCCAGTTCATGGTGGATATGCACAAAGTAGCATAAATGAGAAGCCCTGACGTGCGTGTTCCCAGCTGAAGTAGAACGAGGCTACATTCTGTCTTCCTGTTTCAGCTCTCATAGTAGATGAAATTGAATTTTTATAGCATGTTTAGCATCATGTATTTTGCCTTTCTGTGAATAGCTTTTGATGATTTCCCTGTTTAAAATGGTCTTTAAATATGGCACCGCTCTGCTGTCTACTGCTCCAGGACATAAGGCTATGGTGTGGTTCATAGAGAAAAGAACACATCAGACAGCCTTTCAAGAAGAGTCACGACAGGGCTCGCCTTCCAGTGTTAGTGAATCGAATGCCTATCTAGTAAACTGTCTTTAAACAGAGACACACATAAAACATGAATCAGTTGTTAAAGATGGTGTGACAAAGAGGCTCACTGGCACATAACCACACATATCCCCTAGAAATAATTTCATATTATTTGCCAATTTGTCTCTTTTTTTTCTGGAACAGGATCTCATTGGATTAGTTTCAAACTCCCAATTCTCTCATCTGCAGGTCACTGCATTTGGCCATGTTATTTCCTAATATAGTATTCACATTGAATTTAGAGAACATAGTCATAGCAAATAATGCAAATCACCTATAACAACTTCTTCTTTCCTTCCTCCTCCTTCTC
>PVLA01009352.1:0-76439 GCA_004027455.1 Hydrochoerus hydrochaeris | reverse complement strand
CTCTCTGTCTCTCTCTCTGTCTCTCTCTCTGTCTCTCTCTCCTATTGCAGTGGGGATTTCAGGACTCCTGCCTCCCCTGCTCACAGCACTCACCCCGAGTCACTTCCCTCTTCATGCATTAATAAAACCCAGATTCAGCCCTTTGGTACTGCAGTTCTAGATGGACTTAAGACCCTTCAGGCTCCCCCCAACTATAAACATGCCTTAGTGTCTTTACACTCGCTGAGGGTCGCACTGGAAGCGGTAGGCCGGAATTACTTATTAGAATTCCAGTACCTTTTCCTTGGGGAACACGTGGTCTCCTCTGAACCACGACAAGGCCCAGAAGGGCTTCCTGTACACTGTGAGACCATCAGGATAATGAAAAAAGTAAGACACACAGGCTTACACATCACATGGCTTCCCTTACATGAGAATCCCAAAGTATGAAGATCAAAATAAAAGAGAGAGACTAAGAAAGTAAGGAGACAGATCTTCTGCAAATGGGAAAATCAAGAAACGGAGGGGGGGAGGGAGGGGAGGGAGGAGAGGGAGAGGAGGAAACCGTGATGGAGACGGGTTACGTGCACCACCAGCTCCCCCCCCAAGGAATCTAATCAGCACACACGGCAAACCAGGGCCAATAAAAAATTAAAACTGAAGGGAAAAAAGTTGCAGGCATTTTGTTCCAGATACAAGAAAGAGGCTAAAACATACGCTATTCAGAAAAATAAATACAGATGGGTCACCTTTTCACTCTTGACAATTTCTTCCGTAGGTGGCGCTGTCCCCTGGCGTCCTCACACGGGGGAAGAAGCCCGTGAGCTCTCGGGAGCCTCCTAGAAAAGGATGGAACTTTCCATCCCTGCGGCTCTACCTTCACGGCCTAATTACCTCCAAGCACCCACCTCCTAATGCCCACACGGCCTTGGGGTTAGGGTTCACTGTGTGATTATGTGGGACCCAATCACTCAGACCACAGCAGGAACACAGAAAAGAAAAAAAAATCCAAGGGAGTTAAGTGGGAAGCAAAACTACAGGAGAGGAAAGATAGCCCCAGACAACGGCAACACCCCTGCCCAGCTCACCACGTGGACATGACCTAACACCAAGGATCTTGTCAGCAAAGCTACTCTACCACAGCCCAGGGACAGTGGAGGTGGGGGCAGGAGGAAGGGACACCTGCCTGCCCTGGCACCTGGGCTCTGCAGGCCCAGCTGGACTGGGCGAGCCCTACGGAGCTCATGCTCCACCCTCTTCCTTCTTCTGGGGACCAGGGTGGTGCTGTTGTGTTCCTGGTGCATGTGCAGAACGAAGTGCGTGGCATGTCGTGGTGCGGTGCGAGTGTGTATATGGCACGTGTTTATGGCCTGTGCACGCCGTGTGGGCTGTGTTGTGCATAAGTGTGGTGTGGTATGTATCTGCTGTGTTGTATGAGGGGTGTGGCATGTGTGAGGTAGGTGTGCACCATGTGTGTGGTGTGTATGTGGTATCAGGGTGTGTTCTGGTTGCTACATTGTGTCGACTTGAGAAGTTGAACTCAGAGACTCAGCAGGGAGCAGGGGTCTTTGTAAACATCCTCATCCTGTGCAAGAGGAGGTTGGGGAGATTTTCTGAGCCACCCGCCCTGGAGCGAGGGTGGCCTGTGTACAGCATAAGGGAGGAGAAGAGCCTTGCTCTCCCCTTTTGCTCTGGCTGCTTTTGCGGGCTGCCGCCTTGAAGTGTTGCCCCAGTGCTTTGCCACCACCCTGCCTTGGAGCAGCTGCCTTGGACCGAAACCTCCACAGAGAGTGAGCCAAATAAACCTTTCCTTCCTTAATGTTTAGGTGTTGGGTATTTTGTCTCAGCAATGAGAGAGAAGGAACCAAGACAGAGTGGAAGTGTGTACTGCGTGTGTGGTTTGGGTTATACGCAGGTAGAAAAGATGCTGTGGGGAGGGTGTTTTGTGCAGGCGGTGTGATGGCTACGTGTGGTGTGAAGCGTGTGGGTGGTACGGCGTGTAGCATGTTGTGCACATGGGTGTTGTATCAGTCAGGGTTTTACTAGAGAAAACAGATACAGCAGGAGACACACAATGTACAAGAAGTGACTAGCCTGGCTTATGAGGGATGAGGGAGTGTGCAGAGGGGTCTACAAGCTGGAGGATGAAGCCTTCAGTACAAGGTCTGGAGCTCACTGCAGTGTCCCGTGCAAGTCCACACCAGCGGGCGGATGGGGCCTGACAGAAAGCCGCAGGGTCCACAACCGAAGGCTGAAGGCTCTGTAGCGGACAGCTGAGGAGTCTGCCCTGCAAGCCAGCAGATGATGTCTGAGCGGAAGGAGAAGACAACTCCTCCAAAGAATGGGGCTCCCCGGTCCTTCCTCCTTCCCTCACCCAGGAGATGAGCCGCAGTGGGAGGGCTTCTGCACCCTTGCTCAGTCCACTTAAGATTCTCAATGTCTCAAACTGCCACAATGTTAATCACTACAATCCACCCCCTGTCAGCTTGGTAACTAGACACATTTCTTTAAAGCAGTCTCAATCGCACCTAACATGTTATAACTATCCTGCGTACATACGGAAATGCACCGACTTCCTCACCAGAATAGAAGGTAAATTTTCTTTGGTTGACGCTCTTATACTTTCATAACTTCGACATTAAAACACAGGTTTAACAATCCCCAAAAACCAGCATGAAGTCTGTCAACATTATGTTACATTAGAACTATATTTTGGGGAAAATAATAATTATAATCCTCTTTACTGTAACTGATCGTGGGGTCGTAGCTGGTACTGAGAATGACCTCCTTGGGGCCGGAGGTTTAGCTCAGTGGCTTAAGCACCTGCCTGGTGAGTACAAGGTCGTGAGTTCAATCCCTGGTACCAAAAAAACAAAACAAATAGAATGACCTCCTTGCACTACCCATTCTTCACTCCCTTGGCCTTCAGCAGCACCTCAGCAGGTCTTGATTCTTTCCCTGGTGGAGTGACCCACACCTTCCTTCCTGGAGGCTCTGGGCCATTTGTCACTCTGCCTGGATTAGGTTGTTGTAGTTTCCCCTTGACTTTAACAACAGGGCACGGTAGTCCCCAAAGGCGCCCTGAGGGATCTCCTGCACTCCACGTACATCCCTCCTTTCCTCTGCTGTAGAGGAGAAGTCCAACTTCCCCTTGACAGGCTGGGTCAGTCACCCCTGACAACACTGTGACTCCCTGTTTAGCCTGTTGCCTCAGAGGCATGAGGAGACCAGAATGACCAGGGGAAGTCTTAGCTTCCAGTTCAGTGGTACCATTGCTGTGCTTCCTGGTACAAACCTTCCTCCAGGAGAACCAACGGCTCCAAACAGCAACATTTAGGAGAATCAACAGCTCCAAACAGCAACTTTTAGCAGAACCCACAACGCCTGGCTCTACCTCTCCACGTCTCTATTTATGCTGGCGACTTTCCTCAGGTGGCCATCTACACGCAGCACCATGCTGATTTAATTCAGCTGGTGTTGAGCTGGCCACAAGTTTTTATTGCATAGCAGGTGTAATGTCTGTGCGTGTGATATGATGCGTGTGCATGTGGGTGTGGGGTCGTGTGTGCCTCCACAGCACGGCAGCTGCAAGTGCTGCTCACAGCGATTCCCTGAGCCCGTGCTGTGCAGCCCTCCAGGCGCCTGCACCTCCGCGGCAGGCTGGACCCTGTCCAGCGCTGTCCCGGGCAGGAAGGTGCCCAGGCCACACCCACACCTGTGACTCAGGCACAGTAGGGCTCCGTGACGCAGGTGCCCCAAATGTGGCCCAGTGGTTTGATGTCAGCGAAATTTAAGGAGCCGCCTGGTGGGGCCACGCCCCCGGGACGCCAGCGCAGGTCAGGGCCACGCCCCCAACATTAGCGCAGGGCCACGCCCCCCGAACGCTAGCACAGGGTCGCGCCCCCGGGACGCCAGCGCAGGGCCACGCCCCGGGGACGCCAGCGCAGGGTCACGCCCCCGAACGTCAGCGCAGGGCCACGCCCCGGGGACGCCAGCGCAGGGCCACGCCCCCGGGACGCCAGCGCAGGGCCACGCCC
Organism: Hydrochoerus hydrochaeris; assembly: GCA_004027455.1. Classification (NCBI taxonomy): domain Eukaryota; kingdom Metazoa; phylum Chordata; class Mammalia; order Rodentia; family Hydrochaeridae; genus Hydrochoerus; species Hydrochoerus hydrochaeris. The sequence continues at coordinate 72,423 of PVLA01009352.1, read as the reverse complement.
CCGGGACGCCAGCGCAGGGCAGGTCCCAGCTCCTCCCTCCCACACTGGCCCCGCCTACTCGCCAGGCCACAGCTGTAAAACTCGCTGTGTTCCCACAGAAAAGTGGGCGCCTATGTGGACCTCACAGATACACAAGACCTGTCCGCAAATGTTAAAAAGTAAAAAAATAAAGGACATAGGCTGCAAAAGCAGCTCGGGGCAAAGGCAAAAAGAAAAATGTTAACCAAAACTACCATCATTAAATTAAAGGTCCTGGAAGAAAATCGCATTGCTGGGTGACTCATCTGGGATATAAATGACCCACTCTTCAGTCAGCCCTTCCGGTCCTAAGAACGCTGCATCTCAGCTTTTTCTTTTTCTTTTTTAACAAACAAAAAGGTAGAAACGATAGGATTTCAAAAAAAAAAAAAAAAGAAATTAACACCAGTTAATAAAATGCATAGTGTTGTCCCAGAAGCGGTTGCTCCGGCTACAAGATTCAGACATGAAAAAGATCAAATGATGAAAGCACAAAGTTTTTTTCTAAGAGGTTAGAATAATTATCTTGTATACACACACACACACACATATATATATATATATAAAATGTGAACCTGTGTATATATCATCTTTTCCCTTTTCTCTTATCCCAGTTTTTCTTTCCTTTTCAGCATTTTCTTTCCAACAATCCAGCTATTCCCCTTCTTGGTATTTACCCAGAAAAGTTGAAAATATCATGCCACAGCAATGTGTGTGCACCGTGTTTATAGCAGCACAATTTGTAACAGCTAAATCTTGGAAACAAGCCAAATGCCCATCAACTGCAGATTGGATAAAAAGGAGGTGGTATTTTTATACGATGGAGTACCACTCTGCTATAAAGAGGGTGCACTTGAGGCTTCTATAGGTAAATGGAGGCAACTTGAGACCATACTCATAAGTGAAATAAATCAAACATTTGTAAATATCGATTGTCTCCCTAGTGAAAAAGAAAGAGTAATAAGATCCAAATTGTACAATAGACACTGCAGCTCAGCTTTCAGTGGGGAAAAGCCAGCGGCAGAGGAGAGCAGGGAGGTGAGGGGCTTGGAGAGTCGGTACCCAGTGCGCGCACCACATGTGGGGCTCCTCACGCCGCAGACTGGCCTGGTTCGGGTGTCCGGGTTCCGGGCTGAAGAACCCAGCAAGCTGTGGGGATCCAAAGGCAGGGCCTGGGCTGGCAGCGGGGCTCCGTTGCACACCGTTCTGAGATCAGGGAAGGCCGTGGTGCCGCCCAGCGGCCACTGGGGAGTGGAAACCGCCAGGCCACTCCCCTCCTGCTGTCGGTGAGGAGTGCGCGGGGTTCTGTGGACCGGGATGGACAGGTCCCCTGGGGTGCTGAGATTTGCTCACTGTCGGGCGGTCGCCACAGCCATCACTAAGCGATAGGGTTTTTAGCTCTTATTATCTTACGGGCCCACCGTGGGACGTGCTATCCTCAGCGACTCAAATGTTACCCCGACAGTGCATAACCTTAAATTTTCATCTTGTTCTACGTTCTTACACTATTAAAAGTAAGTACAAAGCTGGGTGTGGTGGCGCATGCTTGCAATTCCAGCACTCAGAAGGCTGAGGCAGGCCAGCCTGGGCTACAAAGCAAGACCCTTTCCCCAAAAAGAACAACAAAAAATAAGTATGAGAAAAGAAGGGAGGAAAAATTCCAAGATTGCACATAATTAAAAATGACACTAAAACTCATTTTATTTTACTCTGACAAATAGAACAGTTTAAGCATCACATGTACAGGGTGAGCCATTTTCCTCCTGCTGGCACTTGATTTGGAACGAGAAAGGAAGAAATCGGAGCTGTTCACGGTATTACTATTCATTTATTAAAAGACAGTGTGCACAACTTGAACGTGCACCGACTGGATACAAAAGATGTGGTATTTGTATACAACAGAGTGCTATTCAGCCATAAAGAAGGAAAAACTGGGTAAATGGAAGCAACCTGAGACCATACTCATTAGCAAAATAAGACCTGCATGTGTAAATGACGTCTTGCCTCATTACTGCGAGAAGCTTAAAGAAACGTGTGTGTATGTATGTACGTATGTATATTTATGTATACAAAAAACAGTTAAGGTAGTTACACTACTGACTTCTCTGAGCACAATGACGAGACAGGTTTGTACAGACAACTGAATGCAGATGAATGCAGAAGGGTGAATGATTTGGGGGTGACAGTGCACACAGTGTATGTACCATTGTTGCCCCTGATTGAGACGTTTTGAAATTTTATTGCAGTTTCTTTTTTTTATTTTTCTCCTTGAAATGAAATGAGATTTGGGGAAAAAAGTACATAGTTTACAAACTCCATTAATAAATGCAGCTGTGAATCATTAAAATGAGACCGAGCATGGCAAACTTACCAGTAAGTAGATCGTGTTACCTGAGAGACAAGTGTGCATGATTTGCATAGATTTCCCCGAGGACATTGAGGGGGATTCCCTAGGCACAGATGGGTGAACTGTGCAAAAATAAAAATACCTATAAATTGGCTATGGGCTCGGGACGGGGAGGGCATCTTTTCTTGAACAGTAACTACCTTCTGCCCTGAAATAAAAAGCAACACGGAGCCAGGGAGGCTCAGGGGCACCCTCTCCGGGATGTCAGGAGGACGCCGCCGCCCAGGGCCCTCCCGGCTCACCCTGAGAAATTCTGGAAGACGTCGGCCGCCTGCACCCAGCTCTGGAAGCAGGCCAGGCCCCGCTCCCGGATCTGCGTCCGCCCCTTGTGGGTGATAACCTCTCCGCTCTGCTTCACGATCACAAGCTTGGGGGTGGTCGTGACGTTGTATCTCCGCTTCAGTTCTCTGCGGAGAGAAGAGGGGGGCCAGTGGGTTAGCATCTCTGCTTAGCACCCCATCCGATGGAACAGATGGGCCCTGGGCTCTGGTGACCCCGCGCCGGCCGCCAGCTCCTGTTCTGCTGCGGGGACCCAGGGACCGTCGGCAGCCACGGGCTGTCCTGCCCCCGGCCGTGCACCCAGCAGGGAAGGCGGCCGCTGTGCCGAGGGACCAAACAGCTGCAGCGAGCTGCACAGCGCTCTGCTTCTGCAGTACCGGGGACGAACCCAGGCCTGCAGCACACCAGGCCGGCGGCCTGCGCCGCGACACCCCACGCAGGAAGTTTGTGGCCGGGGAGCAGCAGGAACCAAACGAGGCGGGCAGCTCAAAAGGCACAAAGAAACCCGGAAGCTGGGCTGACTCTTGCTACCAGGAGAAGAAAACGTCAAGTACATATAGGGGTCTAATTTAAAATTGCCTGAATCCTACCTAGGTTCAAAGCCTTAGGAGACCTCGTCCACCTTACAGGCTGACATGGTCACAGAGAAAAACATATCTTAACTCCATTTTATTTATTTTTTTCCAAATCCATTTTATTTCAAGGAGAAAAAGAAGAAGAAAAACAAAATTTCAAAACCCGTCAATCAGGGGCAGTGATGGTGCAGACAGTGCCCACTGTCTCCCCCAAATCCCTCGCCCAGACTTAGCTCCATTTTACCATCATCGGTAACCTAGTGGTCTTTTTTACAAAGTTACCTTAATTTAGAGGAAGAAGCACCTGCACTCGGCTCCCCGCCGGGGGATCACCCCTTGGGGCGGCAGCTGGGGGATCCCTTTCCTGTTATTATGGCCAGGTCCCAAGGCCTCCCCGTTAACATGACTTCCTTCGTCCCAAGCCCTCAGCCTGGGACACTCTTGCGACCCTGTTACTAACCTGCCTCTGCAGCATCTCCACCCACTGAGGTCCTCCTGCTGCATCCCACACCCAGGCCGACGGGGGCCCTCCCAAGGGTCAGGAGAAGGGGGCTTACTCCACACTCCACAGGGAGACAACAAGCTCCAAGTTCAGTATCTGCGAGGCCACAACAAAGCCAACCACGTGCACAAAGTGTACTAGATTTGAAATGATCAGTGGTGCACAGACCACCTAGCCAGACTGCCGTGTACTGGAATTGGGAACCAATGAGAACCCATGTTTAAGAATGGGTTTAGACGGGGCGTGGTAGAGCACACCTGTAATCCCAGCACTCGGGAGGCTGAGGCAGGAGGATCACTGCAAGTTCGAGGCCAGCCTGGGCTACACAGTGAGCTCAAGCCTTGCTCAAATTACGAAGCAAGACCTACCTCAAACATCAATCAATCACTCAAGTCAAATGGCACAATAGAAATGTCCAGTAAGCCCTTCATATCTGAGAGTTTCACATCTATGGAAACAACCAATCGCAAATTGAAACACGCAGAAAAAAACAATACTTGTACTGAGCATGGAAAGACTTTCTTGTCCTTCCCTGAACAATACAGTCTAACAGCTGCTCACCTAGTATTTACCCTGTTTTAGGTGTTACATGCAATCTAGGTGATTCCAAGCACAGGGAGGGGCCGGAGATTTCACTCAGGGCACAGTGCCTGCTTGGCAAGCGTGAAGTTCTGAGTTCGGGTCCTGGTGCCAAAAATTTAAAAAATAGAACAGTGTACAGGAGGACGTGCGCAGGCTGTACACAAACGCAACGCCCTTGTGTATGAGGGATCTGGACCCTTGGGCACCCTGAAACAAACCCCTGCTGATGCCACGGGGAAGAATTAAAACCTACGTGACTGTTTAAGTTTTTAAAATGTGCGGCAAAAATCGCATGGCCTGTTTTTCCTCCCAGGGTGCTGCTCCACACACGCCTGGGCCAGCTCCCGAGCCGGCGTCCGGGTCTTTCCTGGAGCTGTCTCGGCTGCCTCCACGCGACTTGATTCCGTGTTTACCGTCACGGTCATCCTGACTCGGGAAGAGCCAGGGTCCGTGGCACCAGAGGTGGTGATCAAGGGGGTGAGGACACGTCATGGTGCTTGGCCAGCGGCCTCTCCTGAAGCAGCGCTGGCAGCAGTCACCGCGTTCTTCTCCATTCGTGGGGTTTTTATGACACCTGGCTCATAAGGACAGTCGGGGAAGAGGCTTCCAGAAGGGCTTCAGAGCACGGCGGGTGCTGGGCTGTGCTTGAAGGGGGGCTGAGCAGGACGGTGCAATGTCTTTTACCACGACCATTTTCTTTAATTTAAACACTTTCCACATGTTAGTCACACGGTGTTCAAATCCTAAGCTGTAGATATACTCATATAACCTCAAATACACAAACCTAAAACTCATGCACCGAGTCCTAGCTCCTGAGAAGCTGAGGCAGGGAGGTCACTTGAGCCCATGAGTGCAAGACCAGCTTGGCAGGCACTGCAAGGCCCTGTCCTAAAAACAAACAAACAAAGCAACAATGACAACAATAAAAAAAGATGGTTATGCAGAGCCAGGCATGGTGGTGCACTCCTGTAATCCCAGCACTCGGGAGGCTGAGGCAGGTGGATTGTTGCAAATTCGAGACCCGCCTGGGCTACACAGTGAGCCCAAGTCCAGCCTGAACTAGATAGTGAAACCCTGTCTCAAAAAAAAGAAGAGTTATGTATTAACTCAAGGAACACGGCTGGGCACAGTGGCTCATGCCTATGATTCCAGCACTCAGGAGGCCGAGGCAAGAGGATTGCTGAGAGTTTGAGGCCAGTCTGGGCTACAAAGTGAGTTCAAGACCAGCCTAAACTACACAGCTAGACTCTGTTTTGAAAAAATAAAGAAAGGAAATAAACCAAGAAAAATCAACTCAAGGTAAGCAATGAAACCCAATCTCCTTCTTGGGAAACACTAAATGTATACAAATCTGTATGAAATGCAGTAACAGAAACAAGACACCGGGAGAGCAGGAATCAGGGAGCGGCCCCCAAATGCAGTAAGCAGTCACAGCCCCTTTAGGGACACCCAGAGGAGGCTGTGGCCGTGCCAGGGACACATCAGAGCTCCCGGCGCAGCCTGAAACTACCATATGTAACACAAAAGGCCCAGCAAAGGCCACTGAGCTAACTCCACGCTTGCAGAGCTAACAACCAAAGCCACACACGCAGGACGCACGCAAGTTCCTGTCAAACTGCAGGTGTGGGGGCCTGAGGGGCCTGTCACCAGCACAGCCAATCACACCACAGCCAAGAAAGCTGAGCCAGGACGGCAGACACAGGTCTGGACCCCATGCCTGGACAGGAAAGGTGTTTCAAAGGCGATGCCCCCTGCCAAGGTCGTAGAAGCCCATACAGCATTTCCCATGAAATCTGAAAAGCCTAGGAAGCTGACTTTTCTCAAAGACATAAAACCAAAAAATAAAGAAGACAATACTCCAAAGAGCTCTTCGTATAAAGACTGCTGCCAGCTGGGCATGGTGGCTCACACCCATAACCCAGCACTCAGGAAGGAGGCTGAGGCAGGAGGACTGCTGTAAGCTCGAGACCACTATGGGCTACAGAGTGAGTTCAAGGCCAGCCTGGACTACATACCGAGACCCTGTCTCAAAAAAAATAAAAAATGTAAAAAATAAGAGACTACAGCCTCTGTGCAGGGCTTGGGTGTTTTTGGCAAATGGGTCACTGGGTACCTGAGCTCAGGCACAGGACAGGGGAGGATGTGTTTCTGAAACGCAAGCAGACTGTCCTACTGAGGGCTCATCCAGGGGGCTCTGTGATGGGGGCCTCATCCCCAGGCCCCGAGGAGGGCCTGCGGATGCCTTGGGCACGGCGGGGACAGGGAGTCCCTAAGCACTCTGGGGCTGAGGTAGCACCTGCACGCCTCACAGGTCCCTGGTGACCCACACACCATCTGCCACTTCTCAACGCAGGTGCTCAGACAGCAGCCTTAGCCTGACCCCGGAACCTGCTGGAACTGCACTCCTTCTGACCCTCGGCGGGAGCCCCGACATCCAGCCATAAAAGCCCTGGGTGTAGCTGGGCGCAGTGGTGCACACCTGTTATCCCAGCACGCTGGGAGGCTGAGGCAGGAGGACTGCTAGGAATTCGAGGCCAGCCTGGACTACTTAGTAAGATATTGTCTCAAAAAAAAAAAGAAAGAAAAGAAAAGAAAATAGCTGATTAATACGCCAGCAGCTCAGAGCAAACCAAGGCTGGCCACATCCTAAGCACTTAATAAAGCCTGGCAGCTCCTACTGAGCGAGAAGGTGCTGCCTCCAATTCTAGCTGAGCCGACTGTTGAATCTGCGCGGCCCCGTCCACACCAAGCAGCGCAGAAGTGGGCGGCCAGCAGCCCCAGGGCAGCCAGACTGGCACAGCTCTACGGCCGAGGAGAAGGCAGGCGCTGCCAGGAGACCGCATGGGTCGCCACCGCCCCAGGCTGAGTGCTAAGCCACCCACCCACCACCTTTGCTGTGCGCTGAGCTGCCACGGCTGTTCCCTTGGGGACCTGCAGCCCTGACTGAGTCCTGACACTGCGAAGCCGGCGAGGGGGCCAGAGAGCGAGAAGGGACCGAGGGGCCGACCTGTCCTCGCCGATCTGCAGAGGTTCCTCGCGGCCCGCACACCCACACCCTGGCACCCTCGCCTAGGGATAAACGTGACCTTGGGCCAAGCAGCGTCCACGAAGAGCAGAACTCAGTGGAGAAAACGCGGCCGCCATCCTGACCCAGGAGCGTCTTAACCATGGCAGGGACATCCAGGAGCCTTGTCTGCCCTTGTGCTTGTCCTTATCTTTGTCCTTGGCACTTCTGCCGCCTGTCCTTCCCTTCACCTGACCTGGCCACATCCTGTCCCTGACACAAAGCCTGTGAGTTGCCATGGCAACCAGATTCCGGTCCATTTCTGTGTTTCCTTCTCCTCTGGTTGCCAAGCAAATCCCCCCAGCGCACTTTCTTTAGCTCGCTTGCTCCAACCGCCCATCATACGCACACCCTGTGGGTGGCACGCACTAAATCCACGCCTGGCACAGGCTGTGGGCGACAGGAATCAGGAAACCCCAGGGTGGGGACAGAGCACCACAGGACCTGCACTGTCCCAGAACAAAGAGCCAGCTGGACAGGGCACTTGGACCTGGGAGCCCAGCTGGAAGAAGCTTCTGAGCAGTGCAGCATCTGAGCGCAAAGAAGACCCAGGGCCTGCAGGTGTGCTGAGTACGGAAGCCGAGGAGGCAGCTGGAACACAGGGTTCACCGGGCCAAACTCCAAAGACAAAATCAAGAGCCGTCCACACACAGGACAGTGGCTTGTCCCCAGGCCACTCCCTCCCACAGCAGGAAGCTCCAGTGGATTTGCTTTTCCACCAGATCCCAATCATGAGCCTGGAAGGTGAGGTTCCCCACTACCATCGTGCCCTGGGTCGCAGGGGTGAGGGGCTGGACAGGCAGGAGTGGGGGCGGCACCTCAGGCCCCTCTGCTCTGCTGAGGGCCATCAAGGCTGAGTGCAACCCGTGAGGTCACAAGACGATCATTATAAATGCACCATGGAGTCATGCAAATAGCACCTGTGGCAGGAACCACTGCTAGAGAGTTCAAAACCTGTTCCTTCCTTCTTGGACTGACAGCAAGTGTGACCTCACCTGAGATGAGGCCTGCCGGAGCAGTGACATCTGTCCTTGGTGCAGTCACCACATCAAGTTGCGAGAAGCCTCAGCCCCTGCCTGGCAGCCCCCCATGGGCCCACAGTGCCAGGGTCAGGAGCACTAGCAGCAAACCGCTGCCTCTGCCATGAAGGCAGCGTGTGGTGCTGTGCTGGGCAGGGGTAGGGGCAGGGTCTGCATGAGGAAGCCCCTGTCACAGCCCCAGGACAAGATGAGGGTTCTGAGTGTACCCTCCTGCAGGCACATCACGGCCAGCACCTGGTGGCCACCTCGGAGGTGGCCCACGGTGCCCGTGGTGACTTCTTTGAAGTAACAAATTCTCCCTCTCTCTCTGCTGCTCTGGTGGCTCTCCAGAAATCCAGGGGACAGCAGCTGGTGACAAGCTCAAAGCTCTCAGGAAAGGTAGGCAGCACAGGGGCCCCTTCCCTACTCGGGACTCCAGTGACATCAGCGTCCCAGGCTCTCCTTTCTGGGTCACCAAACACAAAGCCCTGCGTACTGCACTGGCACTCAAATGCCTCCCGGAGCTTCCTGCATCTTGGTGGTTTCTCCTCCCATCTGACTCGTGATCTGATTCCACAAATCCAGGCTGGGAACAAGCAGACTTTAGGGTACAGTTCCCAAAACGCCAGTGAATATACCACTTTCTAGTTCATAAATACAGGGTTAACGGGGTTCAGTCCAGAATGGTGTAGGGACCAGTGCTGGGAGGGGCTCTGCCTCCAGCTGGGGAGGAACAGGGCGAGAGCATTCTTCTGCACGGCCAAAACGATGCCCTTCCCGAGAAATCCGTGCAACCCTGGGATCCTCAGAGAAAGGCCCAGGGAAGAGACAGCCCCAGCGTCAGGGACCAGGACTGCGCACCTCAGTGACACATATGTAAACGGTGGCAAAAGACCCGAGCACTGACCCACGGCCGGCTGGCACTGCAGGAGCCTGTTCACCACCTGGCGGACCCCAGGATACACGGCACAGGAGGCACAGGGGGCACAGGGAACAGCCACCTACTCCCCAGGGGACCCCAGCGCTGGCTCTCCCAGGGGCTGAGCTTCTGCCTAATGAGGAAACCGCCACATCTCACCTTCAAAACAAGGGTGTGCTTTCAAAAGCTGGCACAATTCCAGTGCCAGAGGAGAGAATGGCGCTTTAAAACGCATCACCCCACATGGCGCACTAATGAGTCCTCAGGCGAAGTCGCGGGGCACCAGGACAGACCCACTGCCGCTGTTCAGGGTCTGAGGCCTCGCACACCTCTCAGGCTGAGCAGCACCCCGACTGCATCTAAACCGCTATTTTGCCTTTTGCAGAAGGTGCCTGCCCAGGAAGCGCAAGGTTGTGAGTTCCATCCCTCGTAACCAACCAAAGAACAAGAAAGAAAAACACAGGATCATCTCGCAGTAACCCACGTTGGCAGTAACAGGGCAATTGAAAAAGTCGAGGCTGACTTCAAGCCCTACCCAGAAATTCCCATCTGCCCTAGGACGGGAGGGGCTGGGGCAAGGCGCTCTGGGGGTGCGATTTCAACCTCACCTAGGAGCACTGCAGTCACAGGAGGGGTGGAGGGGGGATGGGGTAAAGGGGGGAGGCAGGGGAGAGGGGGGAGGCAGGGGGAGGGGGCGGGGAGGAAGACGGGGTGGGGAAGGGGAAACTCACTGCCGGCAGGGGTCCTGGAAGGGCAGCGCCAGCCAGGCGCCGTGCCGCTGGCGCATGAAGTCCCGCATCTCCTGCGCGCTGCCGTCCGCCGACACGAAGACCACCTCGAAGGGCGCGGGCCGCAGCGCCGCGTAGAAGTCGCAGAGCAGCGGCGTGAAGTCGCGGCTGAACGCGCACCGGGCCGCCGCGAAGTACAAAGCCACCACCTTGTTCTGCAGGGCAGCCTCGGCCTCCACCACGGCGCCCTCGCGGGTCAGCAGGCGCCGCCCGGCCAGCAAGTCCACCATCGCGGGGCCGGCGGGCGGTCACCTGGGGCGGGGACCACCTGCGGGAGGGCGGTCACCTGGGGCAGGGACCACCTGCGGGAGGACAGTGGCTCGTGGGCAGGGGACACCTGCGATGGGATGGTCACCTGGGGCGGGGGACACCTGCGGGAGGATGGTCATCGGCGGGCAGGCGATCATAAACCCTGGCCGTGCCCAGCCTCCCTCCGCACTGCTCGCGGGGCTCCGGGGGCCGTGGGCCTCACGGGGAAGGGATACTTACAGACACGGGTGACCCCAGGTGCTAACGTGGCAGCGGTGACCGACCACACCCGCCTACAGACGCTGTGCCCCGGCGACGCCCCGCCCCCCGCCCCTGCGCCCCGCCCCCGCCCCCGCGGTGCCCTCGACCCGCCTGGAGCTCAGGCCCGGGGTGACCCCGGGGCGACCCCGGGGCGGGGCGCAGAGGGTGGGGGTGGCAGGAAGCGGAAGGGCGCGCGACGCGGCGGCTGGTACGGAGTTCGGGTCCTAGGTGGGTGTGGGCGTCCGTCCCTGCACCGCAGGCCTTGGCCCGGAGGGACCCGGGGTCCAGGCAGAACTGGGAGCCGGTCGAGAGCACCGGTCCCGCGGGGCCGGGATGCGGCTCCTGCGAGGCCCGTCCAGCGTGCGCGCGGCCCTGGGCTCCTTCCTGGCGCCGCCAACAAAGAAAAAAAGATTAATTATGTGGCCCGTGGCCTCCGCGGCAACAGAGGTCTGGGCCCTGCCCGGCGGGAGGCGGGGTCGCGTGGGGACTCGGCAAGGTGACAAGCACCGCTGGAGTCGCGCAGTAGTGAACGGGCTCAGTTAATCCCCAAAGTGCCCGGTGGACAAAATAAGAAAAATTCAGGGCAGTGAAGGAAACCAACATACGCCGCTGGAATATACCCTCTGGCATGAGGTTGCTTTGACCTGGGAGGACTTGAAAATAAACAATCGCAGGAAGAGGCCTTCTGGGAGCTGCCTGAGGGCAGATCGTCCAGGGGATGGGGGTGGCACACACCTGTCACCCACAGTCTGGGCCGAGGCCTGGACTGTGCAGACGGCGGCTCTGGGAGGCCCTGTCTCAAAATTTTAAGACGGGCCAGAGGAAGCTCGGTGAGAAGGCCCCGAGTAAAAAAGAAAAGAAAACCTTGGCAGGACCCCCTGGAGTCCAGCACAGGCCAGGCCGGACGGGCCGACCCAGGCCCGCGTGCGTGCGGTGCCCGACCCCCAGGGCCTCGCTCGTCGCGTGCCCGGCGGAGGGTTCAGTCCTCAGACCCAGGAGCCCGAAACACGCGGGGAGAGGGACACCGGGCAGGGACAGCCCCTGAAGGCCTAAATGCTCCACACTGCACGGGAGGAAACCGGTGAGCGGCAGCAGGGGACTGTTTATTCCAACAAATACAAGTGGCGTCTGTCTGTGTTCAAAGACGCGCCGATGCCCTGAGCTGACCGTCCCAGGAGTCCACGTCCACTGAGCTATCAGCTGCCCTGGAAAACCGTTTAACTACTTTGTGTGGGTCCGAGGGGTCCTGAGTGGGCTCCGATGGGGCTGTCTCCAGGGGTGCTTTCTACAGCGGAGCCACAGCCCGGGTCCAGCTTCGGGGCTACAGTCAAACACTGGGCTTGTGCGGATGGGCCGGGTGGGGGCGGGCACCGGAACAGCCTTCCCTGCGCTGGCGCAGGAGCAGCAAAGGCAAAAGTACAGGAGGGTGGGCCTGGTGCTGGGGTCGCCCACCTAGCAGTGTGATGCCTATCCAGGCGCACTCTAAGACAGGGGAGAAAAAATAAAAAGCGGGTAGAAAGGAGAGCAGGAAATCAAGGTCTTACCAGTGCACTTTTTTGTGTGCCGAGGGTCGAGCTCACAGCCCGAGCTCACCGCCTGCACTGGCCCGGCGGAGTCGGTACCACTGAGCCATCCCAGCCCTTTCAACTGCACTTTAAAGAAATTGCAGCAAGATAAGCTGTCTCCTTCTCCTTGCCACCCTCGCTCGTGACCCCCTCCTTCCTTCCTTCCTTCCTTCCTTCCTTCCTTCCTTCCTTCCTTCCTTCCTTCCTTCCAAAAACCAGTGTTAAATTCCTGAGATTCCTTTTACAATAGCCTGCGAATTCCTGGGCACCAGGCCTGTCTTTTTCACCTACAAATTGCCTTTTCCTCCAGCCCAAGAGCAACAGCGTGAGCGACTAATAGGTCTCAGTCTCAAACAACAGGTCGACCTCACTTGACAAACCTCCACTTCCAGCACACACAGATGGCTTCCACAGGGGACTGATAGACGAGCCCAGGCCACCTGCCTTACACAGGCCCCTGTAGCAGTGTCCCCCCCAGCTTATAATGGGGCTCACTTCCTCGCAGGTCCACACTGCATTCCTACTGTCTAACAGATCCTGCTCGGGCCTCTTTCTGACCTGTGTGGAAATTCTTTTCCTGAGACAAGAGTCAACAAGCCTGCAAACTTGTCTTAAGAGGGTGAGATAGGTTCCAAACTTATTCAACCTCAGGGATCTCACAGATGGAACCGAGAGTCCACCAGACGGGTGATGCTAATTCCAAAGTAACCTGGAGCTGCTGCTATCACAGGCCTGTCCACCTGGAGGCCTCGCCCTCCCAGATTCACCTCCAGTCTCAGTTCCAACGTGTGCTCAGCTCCCACACTGACTCCCTCCAGGACCCAGCCCTGTCTGCCTGCCTTTCTTCCTTTCTTTTTGGTATCGGCACTCGAACTCAGGACCTTGCACTTGCCACGCAGGCACTTATGCCACTGAGCTGTATCCCCGGCCCCCTCCTATTAATTTCTGACTTAGCTGTCCGTAGTAAATATGGAGCTAAACTCTAAAGGGCACTCACTGTTTGATTTGTCTGGCCTTTAATCCCTGACCACGGCAGTGACAGCACCACTCACCCCAGAAACTCCCATCACTTGCATGGCTGTGGGAGAGGTGAGTGGGCGGGCACCACTCAGGGAGGTGCTGAGGCCTCCCTGTGGGCACTGTGACACTTGGAGACACTCTCCTTATCCTGGGTGTGAGTAAGCCAGGGTGGGTGTCACAGGGATTTCCAGGAAGGGTCTGCAGATGGAGAGCTGAAAGCAGGACCAAGCTCCGCATCTGGGCTTCACTGCCCAGCTCTACCGTGGACACCCTTAATCGCTGCAGCATGGGTGCCCAAAACTTAGTATTGGAAGGTGAATTAAGTCTGAATTTACCTACAATTAAGTCATTCTCAACACTTGCAGGTGCCCAGTTGTTGAAACAATCCTGCTCTGACCCCAGGCCCACAGAGCAGACCAGAGACCCCTATCTTGGTCCCAAATCTTCAGTCTCCTCCATTCCAGAGAAAGCAGAGCCTCAAGACAAATTGCCCTGTGAGATGCTTCCCAGCAGGGAGCTATTATCTGCTGACAGGACAGACTGCCCCTCCCCAGGCGTGAGCATCTCCAGGGACCCAGACTGTCCCCTCAGCCCTGAGGACTTCTCCATGGCCACCCTGCAGAGCCAGCCCTCAGGGACCATCAACCAGCCTACAGCTTTGACCCAGGACCTCGGAATGGTCTGAAGAGTAGAAGGGAAATACCGTAATGCCTAATCTGTTCGCATCCCCTACTCTGGGTTTGTGCTAACCTCACAGAATGAATGTGAAGGAAGGGTGGGGTTCAGAGTAGGTGGCATTTACTGAGGGAAAGACAGCTTCGCTCCAAGAGAGACAGGAGGGGACCCGGAAAGTGGGTTGCTTACATGGAGACCACAGAGCAAAATCCTGAGGTCGACCAATAAGAGCACAAGTCCAGTCCTTAGATGACACCGATCCAGTGGGGAGGCAAGTCGCACAGCAAGTGTACACGGAGAGAACAAGGACTTCCCGGAAGGGCTGGGCAAGGTCCTTGTCCCCAACACTGTGACTGATGCCTCTCTACAATACTGATCTTTACTGTTTATCCCTGGGGAAGCAGGTGTAGTCACTTCATCTTTGTCCTGAAGCCTGGCCTTCAGGGAAAGCACCCCCACCCACTCACTCACACCCCCATTCTTTCCCGCCCATCCTCCTCTGGTCATGCCCCAGTCACTCACATGTGCCTGCATCCATCCCGCAGAGCTTGGCCCGTCTGCAGCCCCAGTGAACCAGACAGAGGGACAGTCAAGAGCATCTGCTTTCTGGCGGCTCCCACAGCCATGTGACGCGCCAGCAGCACAGTGCACCGTGAGAAGGTGCTGCCACAGGACAGTGGGTGCTGCCCTGCTGCGGGGTACGCACTCTGGAGCCGGTCCGAGAGAGCTGGCACCCTGCAGTGGGGAAGGAAGTTCCAAGGAGAGGAATCGGCAGGCGGGAGAGTACAGCTGAGGGGGGCACAGCCCGCAGATGGGGTCCCTGAGGATGTGAGAAAGTACAGGGAACAAACCACAGCTATTCGCTCTGCAAACTCAATTTGTCACATGAAAACCAACCATTCCTCTTAAGAAAAACAGAAGAAAACCCTTGAGAAACACCTCCCAGGGCAGCCAGGAAGGGCTTCTTGTTGCCCACACGTTCACTAGCTGCTTCTCAAGTACTTTGCCGGACCCCTGGGGGCCTTTGCTTTTGGGGGGTGCTGTGTTTTTGAAGCATTTTTTCAGCAGCATCCAAAGACTGACAGTCACCCACCTGTCACCACTCTTCCCAGACTAACTCACCAAAATCAAAACAAAATACACCAGAACCAGCTCACCAGGCCCCGCTGGTTACCAGGAGCAAAGCAAGCCTCCCACACACAGACCTCGGGTTCTACAGAGCTTACCACACGGGGCGTAAAACCGTCTGTGGAACCTGATGGGAAAACTATCGAGTCAGAAAACCTCCCCACCCGGTTAGAGGCTCCAGCAGGATTTAAACCCACTTGTGAATTTAGCACACATGTGCGTGTGAGAGATTGTATGTAGGGGTGTGCATTGGATGTGTGCAGTGTACCTAAGCACACAACACCTGTGCCCAAGCGTCTGAATCCCCTGGGGGCCCTCTGGGGCAGGGGGCCAGACTTTGCAGGGCTCAGCCAGGAGTGACCTTTCTCCTTAGAAGAGACTGCAGCAAGCAGCTGGGTAGGGCCCAGGCTCCAGAGCCCAGGGCGGGGCCCCTCTCTGGCCAAATCTCTCTCTGCAGCCAGCTCTCCACCCTTCCCAGGTGTGCATGTGCACACACTAGATGCACAACACACGCACACGCCAACCTGGGTGACCTGGAGAGAGACCCTGCCAAGGCCTCCCCTCGTCCCACTGCGCCATGCCGTGCTAGTGATGCTGCTCACTGGTCATTCAAGACACGCACATTCTAACAGCACTTAGATTCCAGCTCAGCCGAGAAAGAATGGCTGCCATCAAGAAATCAGCCCATAACAAATGCTGGAAGAGTGGAGAAAAGGAGCCCTTCTCCACTGTTGGTGGGGTGCAGACTGATGCAACCACTGTGGAAATCAGTGAGGAGATTCCTCAAAAAGCAAGGATTAGAGGTTCCATTTGCCCCAGCTGTATCTTCCCAGAAGAATTAAAAACATCATTCCACAGCAACATATGTGCACCCATGTTTATAGCAGCACAATTTGTAATTGATCTTGGAAACAATCTAAATGCCCATCAACTGAGGAATGGATACAAGAGATGTGGTATTTTTATACAATGGAGTATTACTCAGCCATAAAGAAGGGCAAACTGGAGACTTACAGGTCAATGAATGCAATCTGACACCACACTCATTAGTGAAATAAATCAGACATACATGCATAAACACCATACGGTCTCATTAGTGTGAGAGGTGTATATATAAAACACATAGCTAAGATAGTTATACTACTGATTTCTTTGAGGTCATGAAGAGGAACATTTGTGCTGTACTATTCAAACAAGTGAATGCAGATGTCTCGTGTTCTGGGTGAATAATTTGGGGGTGACAATGCGTGTACCATTGTTGCCCCTGATTGACGCGCCTTTAACATTTTTCTTTCCTTTTTTCTTCTCTCTTTGAAATAAAACGGATTTGAAAAACCCTTGCTGCCGCTTGTCTGAGGACTTGCTGGGAGGAAGGAGGGGATTTATTCACAGGTGAGAAAGGCTGGCTGCAGGTGAAGGTAACCAGCGTATTGAGTCTTAGGAGAAGGGAGAAAGAACATTTAAATTGGGCCTGAGCAACTTTGGTGTCTGAGTGCAGTTTTCCTTAAAAGCACAGTTTTAAAATCCCAGTTGTCCTTGTCTCCCTTCTATCTGTTTATTTCTTCTGGCCCGACTCGTGGTGTGGGCAGATCTCAGGGTCTCAGAGGTGAGAGTGACAGGGAGCCCTGGAGGGGAGGACGGCTTTGCTCTGTCTCCAGATGAGCAGAGGATTGGAATTGTCTCTCCTTGATGTGGGGAAGGAAACTCCCAACCTGCTAGATGTCGGGGATGAGTGTAATTGCTCAGGTAAAACTGATTAAATCGGGGACAAATGGGGAAGCCAGTCACGTAGAAAGCGGGCTTGAAACAGAGCGGCGGCCTTTCCTACAGGAGGTTGGTTGAGTCAGTAGCTTTCCTGGCTTGATACTCTAAATAGTATCAATCACCGTTGTTTATCCTTAGTATGTGGGTCAATTTGCTTTATTTAGTTTTATTTATTTTTTTGTCTTTTTTTTGAGACAGGGTCAGCTATGCAGCTCAGGCTGGCCTTGAGCTCAGTGACCCTCCTGCTGGGATTACAGGTGTGAGCCACCAGGCCCAGCTCAACGAGGCCACGGCACCCTAACCCTAAGGTCCTGCACTGGCTCTACCCAGGCCCTTCCTGGCTGCCTGTGACAACCTGGGCCTTCCCCCTGCGGCCAGAATGCACGGGTCAGCGCTGCGGAAGAAGCGGGTCCTCGGCGTCCCCAAGTCCTGGGCCCTGTGCCTCCTCCCTGCTACTCCAAGTTTCCCCTGTCGCCACATCTTGGAACAACGGCTGGAAGATGCATGGCAGGACTCGAACCCGGGCCTGTGTGCACTGGGCGAGCTCTTCTCCCCGAGACCGAGCCCGCGTGGGTGCTGGGTGTCACCTGACACTTCTGTGTCCCCAGATTATAGCCGCTGTTAAGTATTCACGTTTTTAAAAAAGAAACCCCCGCGCACACCCCCTCCTTGGAAGGGCACGGTGGTGCCGGACGCTCTCTGCGGAAGTGGGGGGACCCGAGCGCCCTGGGGGCGGCTCCCAAGCAGCCTCCTGCCTGGCAACAGGGCCCTGGAGAGAAGCTCGGGCTTCCAGCCTCCCCTAACGAGCAGCCTGGGAGCGGATTAGGTGAAACACAGAGCTCTGGTGAAACAGGAGCCCTCCAGCTGCCCCGGGCCCTCGGCTGCCGCTGCGAGAAGCTGTTTCCTTTGCTCCCGAGTCCCCGACACACGTACACACTAACGCGCGTCGCACACAGACACACAGGCACACGAAATAGGTTTTTCTGGAAAACAAAGATCATTAGTAGGAACGTCTCTAAGGGGCAAGTGAGTGTCCCTGGGGGGATAAAAAAAAGCAGTAAAACCCAAGACTCGCCACCTGCTGACCTGGAGAAGTTGTGTCTGCCCTGGACAAACTGAACTGAAGCAGCTGACTTTACTTAGCTTCTACTTTTTGTTTCTGTGTTTGGAGACAGAATCTATAATGTAGTTTAAACTGGCCTTGAACTCGCTGTATAGTCAAAGCTGGCCTCCAACTCACAGCGATCCTCCTGCCTCAGCCTCCCGAGTGCTGGGGTCGCAGGTGTGCACCACAGCACCCGGATCTTTATCTAGGTTTTATTTTTATTTTATTGGTTGATTTTTCTCAGTGTTGGAAACTGAACTCAGGTCTTTGCTCTCAATCCCCTGGGCTACCTAATTAGCCGCAAAGATGCTTTGAGCCCCAGCACACGAGCTAACCCAGCACACTGGTGCTGGGTACCTGGAGGCCAATCCCGGGGTCGTGGCCATGGGCAGAAGCCGCCGTGCTGCTGCACACTTGGGCCAACCCAGAGGGGCGCACGGGGTCATTTACAGCATGTCAGGAAGGATGTCCCCCCAGGTGGGGCCTCAGCCTCACACTTCCGCTAGGGGAGGCGCCTCCCAGACGGACACTGTGGGGTACTGGCCCCTGCGCTGTGCATCTTCTGAGATGCCCCCGAGGCCAGTGGTCACCCTGGAAGTGGGAACTTGAGTACGGACACTGTATCACCAGGTGGCAGAGGGATTCCCAAGTTGCCTGTGGTCTCTCCTGACCCAAGTGGGCCAGCTGCCTGCCCCACTGAATCTTCTTTCTGCTTGCCTGCAGCTTCCTGACCAAGACGAGCTCGCTCGCTGGGAGTGCGGGCGTAGCTCAGTGGTAGAGCCCTTGCCTAGCATGTCGATGCCCTGTGCCCTTGCCCTACCAGGAGTCGGACTCAGGACCTTGCACTTGCCAGGCAGACGCTGTGCCAGAGCCGTAGCCCCAGCCCCAGCCCCAGCAGCACCCTTTTGACATTTCCCCATGATCTCATGAGGGGTGGGCCACCTTCTCCCACCTACAGAGACTGAGACTGAGTATGTAACTCACTGCCCTCTTCCTGGCCTCCCGCAGAACGTTGTCCAGAGGTTTCCAGCTTTGGTGAGGCTTCCTCGGTGATGTCACTCCGGTAGACACTCCGGCAGGTTCAAGTGCTGTTGGCGGGGGACATCTGTAACTCCAACCTGCTAGATGTCAGATGCATGCTTCCCGGGGACGAAGGATGAACTCTAAGGAACGAGGTTAAGAGTGGGAAAATTTTACAGGTGCAAATTATCTATTGTGAGTGTGATCATTACAAATACCTAAAATGTACCAATAAAATACAATGGAAGAGAAAAAAAAGGAGGAAAATTTATTGGGGAAGAACAACAATTCCTGAGAGACAGGAAGGATCACCCAGCACATCTCTTGGGAGTTTTTTTTGGTACCAGGGATCGAACTCATGACCTCATGCTTGAGCTGCTGAGCTAAATCCCCAGCCCTAAAGCAGTAACAGGGCTGGGTACAACGGGGTGGAACTATAATCAACCAGATTACCAGTATAGCACTAATACTGATCCAGCAGTAGTCAACGGCATAAAATGACATCAGTACCATGGCCAATAACCCACAGTGTGAGTCTTTATCTTTCTTAGAGGGTGGCCCACCCCCAGAGAGATAGTGGTTTATTTATATGGGAAATCTCAGAAGGAAGTACCAGCAATCTCAGACTTGCTCAGGGAAGGGGGTGTAAATCCACCCCTGCGTCTCCAGTCACAGCCTGATGGTTCTCCTCTTCTGGCAGGAATATTTCTACCTAACTTGACTGTCTATAATACTGTCACCCTGACCTGCCCTTTATACAATGCTTCAGCACAATTTCCCCAATGATGAGAGTCCATGGACTGACTATTTTGGTCTTATCTCTCTCTTGTTTCAGTGTGGTCCTTCTTTTAGCTTAATGTGCTGGAATTAAAAAGAAATCATTTCCTCCTTTGCTATGGTCTCCCTGAGGTGCAGTACATGAAAAGGAGAGACAGATTGGATACATGCTCAATTCTTTATTTACTGATTTTCAAAACAAGTTAACACCAGCAGTCTCGAAAGGAATCAGTGTTTTATTAAATATCTTTATTATACATAAGTAAATCTATGAGTTTTTAGTGTATCAATCAGTTGTTCTTTCTGATGCCTGGGTGGTCACTTCCTGCCCAGGAGGCCCTTTGAAGTGAACCCCTGAGTCTTTTCCTTTTCTTGTCTTTCTCCTTCTCTTTTTCTTGTCTTTTTGAGACAAGGTCTTGCTATGCAGTTCAGGTTGGCCTTGGGCTCACTTTGTAGCCCAGGACGGTCTTGAACATGCAATAATCCTCCTGCCTCAGCCTCTCCTGAGTCTTTTTCAAATGACTTCTGTTTACTGGCACAAAATGCATCCCAGATTTGTCTCGGGCACTTCCTGTCCAGACAGAGATCAATCGTTTTCTCCAAAGAATCCTGGTTCTTGTTCTTACAGGGTCTTGCCATGTAGTCCAGACTGGTCTTGAACTCACTATGGAGCCCAGGCTGACTTCAAACTCATAGCAATCCTCTTGCCTCAGCCTCCAGAGTACTGGGATGACAGTTCATTATACTTCTAATTTCAGTATCTAAATTTATTTTAAGGTATTTCAGATAAAAAATTACAGATTTCACTACAATTTTATCTATTTGCATACTAAAGTTCTGTTCCAAATTAAGAAAAATTACTGGCTTAGTCTACAGTACAAATTAATGGTTCCCAAATAACATCTTTACTGCTGGGTGTGGTGACATGCTAATCCCAGCACTCAGGAGGCTGAGACAGGACGATTGTCATGAGTTCAAGGCCATCTGGAACTGCACAGTAAGACTGTTTCAAACAAACAAACAAAATTACTCCTAAAAACCTAAGAAACAGCTTATAATTTCTTTCTGGCTCTTTATGTCTTTAGGATCTGTCTCACTAGTAATCAAAATCATCTTTCTGAGGTTGGATTAGAAGTCTCGCTGGCCTGGTGTGTGATCTCAGCACACAGGAGGCTGAGGGAGGAGGCTGCTGTGAGTCTGAAGCCAGCCTGCAATGGATCACAAGTGCCTGCTTAAAAACAGAAGTATTTTATTTCAGAGCCTTAAAATGCACGTGCTCGTTTCCGGTGTCCCCCACGGCGTCCTGGCCCGTGCTTCGCCCTCGTCTCCCCTCAGCAGCATTCACAGGCTGCGTGGCTGTTTGGCGGCGACACCAGGAGAGGCGCCCTTCGACACCTCCCCAGTCTCCGCCTCCCGGGTGAGCCAGGGCTGCTCTTTCCCTCTTCTGAGGAGCAGCCTACAGCTCACATCCACAAAACCACACCGGCTTCAAGTTTTGTTGTATTTTGTGAATAGAATTTTTTTTTTTTTTTTTGGTCTTTTTGAGACAGGGTCTCACTTTGTAGCCCAGGCTGGTCTCAAACTCGCAACCATCCTCCTGCCTCAGCCTCCCAAGTGCTGGGATCACAGGAGTGAGCCTCCACACCTGGCTCTTGTGAACAGATTTCTAGCTATCCAGTGTGTCAGACAGATACAGGTGCAGTTGGGCTTTCTGTTTTGCATATTCAGTGCGTGTTGATCACCGATTTTCTTAGAAAGCAGTCCACTTCATCCAAGGCTTTGGCTGGAAGGCATGGAACCATCCATGCGTAGAATACTCCCTATGAACAGAGGCAGGCAGAGGCCGCGTGGTGGGCGCCTTCGAGGGCGATGAAGCATAAGATTTAATACCTGGGTGCAGGCAGAGGGAGGGCAAAAAACCGTCCATGGGGGGCAAAAAAAGGCAGTTTTACACTCGAAAGGAGGCAGGGACATCAAGGTGAGATGGAGTGTGCTGAGAGCACTGGTCAGGGGCCCTGGCTGTCCAGTGCCTCAGCTGCCCACACCCTCCAGGTGTCCGGTGCAGATGTACAGATGTGATCGCAAGTCCTGGCTCTTGGATTCCACCCTCCACCTCATCTCCTTTCACCCCAGTGTTTGCCAAGTGCAACCGCAGCCGAGCCGGGCTGGGTCCTCCTGAGAACAACGCGGCTGCTGAGCACCAGTGTGGGTGCTGGCCCGCTCCAGCCTGACTCTCCCAAATCTTCCCAGCGTTTACCTTATCAGCAAGCGATCTTTGCCAAGCTGTGCTTCTCCTCCCCATCAGCTAGTCCAGTTTACCTGGGCCCCCTCTTTGTACATTTGGGCTCTGTCTCTTCTGTGCCCTTCCTTCCACTTCCTTTGAGTTGCTTTCTTGTTTGAATATTAACATTGCCAATGTTAATATCCTACTATATGAGTTCAAGGGTCTGAGCTTCCACAGAAATACAGTGTTAAGATCATCACACAAACTTCGATGGGAAGTTTTGGTTTCAAGATATGCTGTAAATTTTTTTTTTATTATGGATTCTGTTTTTTTTTTTTTTTTTAAACCTGTGTGTCAAAAACAATTTCAACAAACTGAGATCTAAAGATCTAGCTAGGGAGCAGGGGATGTAGCTTGGTGGTAGAGCACGGGCTTAACCTGGAGGCGGCTCTGGGCCCAATCCTTAGCACCACAAAAGAAAAAAAACTGGGCCGGGGGTTTAGCTCAGTGGCATAAGTGCCTGCCTGGCAAGTGTGCGGTCATGAGTTCAATCCCTGGTACCCAAAAAAACCAAAAACCAAAAAACAAGGTAAGTTCCAGTGGTGTGGCGGCACTGTCTGGCCTGCAGGGTAGTTTAAACAGGGACAAGAACATAGCACAGGGCGGAGTCCCGTACTCAGCCTGCCTGCCTGGTGCAGGCTAAAGCGCCTGCTGCACACCAGCTCAGGCTGACTGGGCCCCTTGGATTTCTGGCCATGAGTTTCCTGTTTTCTGGAAAATTGGCCCACTTCCCAGCTGAGCTTAACTACATTATCACCCAGTGTGGACGGCTCCAGTGTGGTCTGGTCTGCTGCCTGCTGCAGGAGGCCAGTCCAAAACCAGAATCCTTCCCTGGTTTGTATTTACCATGTGCCTTATATAGAAAACTGTCTTAATGTCCGCAGGAGGCCTCAGATACCTTGGTTACTGTTCCTACTTCTGTCCTACTGTGATCGGGGTGGGTGGCCTGTCTGGACTCACCCAGGTAACATTTATTAAAATTTACTTGGTGAGCTAATGCCTAGTCCGTAAAAATGTTTCCAGGGATATTACAAAATAGGAAGAAAATGCTCAGTTGGAAGAGGAACTAGGCAAGGGGGAGGGAGAAGTGAAGGGAAGAATGACCAAAGAAGGAAAAACGGAACCAAAGCTTTGGTAAATAAGGGGGGAAGAGGGACTGAAGGGAGGGTACGGGAACCGGGCAGAATGAACTGAGTAAGTCATGTACAGGTACAAAGTCGCTGTAACGAAAGTGATTACTATGTATATTTAAAACGTACCAATAAACCTAATAAAACGAGTACTTCAAAAATAGGGTGCGCGTTACGTGCTCCTTTGGTGCACACTTATCCTGTGTCAAGTCCATTCGCCTTACTGTTCAGCCTTCAAAGCCTTCACTGGTTTTTGTCTGCTCAGTTTCTCACAGAAGTACGGTCCCTTGTCTGAAAACTACAGATGACTTGTCAGTCTTAGTCGTTTATCTTAGATCTCTCTGACTCTAGACCAGTCTCCTCCCTCTTGTCTCCCAGTCCCTCTAGCCTGGAAATATCCTCTGCTGATGGCAGCCGCGTGGCTTTGCTCAGACTGAATCTGGCCAACTGCTGCCTCTGGGTGCCCTTTAGCTGGTTCTTCTGTCCTTCTTCTTGGCTGTTTACTGATTCATGAGCCACCTGGCCTGCAACAGAGAAGTCACACGACCCCAGTATCACCCTCCTCCCCAATCCTTATACTCGTGTTGCCATGAGATGCTCACAGTTCCCTGGGCCAGCAGCTTCCTCAGCCTCCCCGTCACGGTCTGATCCAGCTGAGAGCCCAAGGACACGGGGGAGCACCTGGGATCCCCGGAGGGAGGTTTTGGAACGCACTCCACAGTGCTGTCCCCACCCTGCCCACTGCATTGGCCATCCTGGCTGGTCTGTCTCCTCGTCACACCATGAGCCAATCCTGCGACCCTGGAGCTGGGAAAGCACCGAGCCGGTGTAGGAATGACAAGATGAACTCAGGGTGCGCGGCCCTGATGCGTGGCCTGTCACTGAATAACCGTGGCTTTGAAGGTCCGTCCACATTGGAACCTGTGTCTGTACTTCGCTGTTTTCTGTGGCTAAGTGCCATTTCATGGTATGCATGTACTACATCCGGTGTATCCGTTCACCACCTGCTGGGTTGGTTTGCTTCTAGCTATTGGCTCTCACAAACAGGGCTGCGGTGGAGTCACGTTTCCAAGTGGTCATGGCTTTCGAGAGTGGAATTATTCAGTTCCGTGGACTTGCTGGGCCACAGGTATTTAACACGTGGAGAAGCCAGCACTCTTCCAAGGCGGCTGATTTCCATCTCCACCACCTGTGTGAGCAGGTTCCAGGACCCAGTCGGCTCAGTGCCATTTGCAGCAGTCCTTTATTATTACTATTACTATTATTTTAAAGAGCCACTCTAGAAGGTGTGAACAGTTTCTTTCTCCACTGGGGGCTGAACCCAGGACCTGCACACTGAGTTACACCTCTAGTCATTTGTTTTTATTTTGTAAGTAGTAAAATACAACAGAACAAGACAGAACACAGCCAATCGAGACAGTGCGGTGAAACTGGTACAGAACCTCACAGCAGGTTACCGGGATCACAGTAATAGGTACCATCGTATATCTCGTTATCTTCACAATAGTTGTCCAGTCAATTAGGTATAGCGAAATCAAGCCAAAGACAGAACATTATAAAACCATTCAAAAGAGAACACTGAACAGAGTAAAAACAATCGCAATGAAACAAAAGAGTGAAAATAACATTTGCCTTCAAACAGAAGATAGAAGGAAATCCCCCAAATTTGCTACAGTGCATGGGGTCATCCTCAGGCCTGTCCCCAGTTGCTACTGGGGGGAGGGTCAGGGTGTCTGACCTACAGCCTGGGCGCCAGCAGGCTCACGGGAGCTGCTGACTGGTCTCCTCCTGAGGCGCACCTGAGGGAGGCGCTTGCCAAGAGGGCGGGCGAGTTGCCTTCTGCAGCCGCCCGGCTTACACCATGGCCGGTTCCTCTAGTCAGTCTGTTTTTTTTTTAACTTTGAGACACAGTCTTGCTGAACCACTGCTTCCTAGGCTGGGTCCGAACTGCCATGCTCCTCCTCAGCCCTCCAGAGCCAGAGTGCTAGGATGACAAGCACATGGCACCAAGGACACTTTTTCTTTCTTTCCTTTTTTGAGAGTAAATACCTCTCCTCTATCATCTAGTTTTTAAATCCCTTCAATGACACAATCATGAACATAGTGCTAAGACTTGAAAGGCAAAGCCAGCATAGGTCATTGAGGGAGACTCGGCCCCTTCCCACCTGCAGGATTGAGGGTGGGAATTTTACCAGCTCCTGCCTCCATTTCCCCATCTATAAAATGGAGAGATGGTGAAGTGTTAGACAATTTAATGAGAAAACAATACATGTAAAGTGTCCGGTAAGCATCTGGCAGGTAGCAAGCTGTGGTTTCATTATCAGATGCAAAGCCATGCTACAGAGCTTCTATTAGCACCGGCAAGGCTTGACCTGTTACAGCAAACCAGACTATAGCGGCCCAATTGCCGTCCTGCAAGCTAATCCAGCGAGCTCTGAAAGCAGCTGGCCAGGGGCCCCGAGTGTGCGTGATTCGGCTCCCATCAGTGGAGCTGCTCCCAGTGACACCCACTGAAGTCACAGCACTCCTCTGTCAGCTGGGAACGGAGGCTGCAATGAGGCTGGCGATACACTTTATAAACTGAGGGACCGGCCACACCTACGAAGAAACAGGTGGCTTTATTGGCACAGTTGAAATAACAAGCCACCAGGTAAAGCATGGAACACGCTTGGAGAGCCCGCACCACCCACTAGAGCTACGAAGGTGTGTAGGGACTTAAATTGCACAAGATGATGTAAAGCTTCAGGCCCCCACCTCAGTTACATTTCCAGTGCGGGGAGCCACGTGGGGCTGGCCACGCAGCCACACGGGAAGAACACCCTCCTGTGGCCTTCGCTCCCTCCTGCACCCAGCTTTCTCCCAACCTCTGCCTGCTGTCTCTGGGATGGAGGAGCCAACGCCTCGCTTCCAGGGTTACTGTGAGGGTTGTGTGTCTGACTACGGGACGTGCCACACACACACACACACGCAGCAGTCTCGGTCCCTGGTGTTCTGGCTCAATCACTAAGCTGTGTCATGGAGACAGACCCGAGGCCCTGCTCCATGACAGTTCATTACCTGCTAACGTCGGCCCCAGCTGAGTTCAGCTGGGAATTGAATGTGTGTGGGAAGGTGGACTCAGTCACCATGCTGTGAGACTCCCTTCCCGTCACTCTTGAGGTACCTCAACAGGATGTCCCTCCGCCACTGCCACTGCCACCGAGGAACCTTCTGGAGGCCACCAGGCCACAGTAGAGTGCAAACGCTTGGTGTGTATGCCTGGGGATATCTAGCAGGACCGTATTTGTGTTGCTTTGAAATATGGAGTTGCTGGGGATAACTGGGTGGGGAGCAGAAACTCTGTTAACCTGTCCATTCCCTATGGTTGAGAAAAATGAGCTAGGAGGATGCGTTTGTTGGCTTGCCTTTGCTACGACAAAATACCTGAGGATGTGAACTTAAGAGAGGAATGGTTTATGATGGTTTCAGGGGCTTCAGTCCATGGCCAGTTCATTCCACTGCTGTGGGACTGAGGTGAGGCAAAAATGTCAAGGTGGAAGGGACTTCACTCCAAGGAGGCATGGGAAGGAAACGTGTCATAGAAACAGGTGTGGTCAAGGGTTAGGGTAACCTCCCAGTGAGTCACCTCCCAGTGAGGCCATTCAACTGCGATCTCCTCAGGAAGTGAATCCACTGAGGAAATCAGAGCACTCTCCATCCAACTGCCTCTCCAAAGCCCACCTGCAACCAAGCCTTCACCACCTCTGGGGGACGTGTAATATCCAAACCGTAACAGGAGGGGAATCTTCAAGTCAGCCACCAGGATGGACTAGCAGGAGCTGTCTGGTGGAGTCCTGAGCAGAGGGGCTCCAGAGCCCCTGAAGCCCTGTTGGTACTGCTGTTTTGCTTTGTGCTGCTTTCCCATCAGCCAAGCGAGCCCTGCTTGCCATCCCAGAATGGATGGGTGGATGCAGGGGCTTTCTGTTCCTGGTCAACCCGTGGGCCTGGCAGAGTGACCTTGCTCATCCAGCGACAGGTGGTCCCACAGTGCCTGCATTCTGGGCAACCAGCTGCCTCCCACAGTGCACCCCTGCTCTGCGCCCTGCCACCCCGCCCCTCAGTGCCAGGGTAGGTGACTGCTTTCCCAGGTATCTGCTCTTCCTCTTAGCATCTTCCCTACGGCTCCCTTAGAACCGTCTGTTCCCACCAGATACTTTCCTTCTAAAGAGAAACCTTCAGCTTTTCGTGACTTAAGCCCTGCATCCAGTCACTAGCTTTTGCGCTATAGAAGCAGCTGCACCTCGCCCTGCCTTGTCACATCCTGCCCGGGGAAACCCCTCCTTCACACAAACAGCAGGGTCTGCCCAACAAGCCTCAGGGTCCAGCTGCACCCTCAGACGGAGGCAGGCATCACCAGGGGAGGTGGAAATATCAATCTGAGTTTTTCTTGAGACAAGATGTCACTACATAGTCCAAGCTGCCTTGAAATCATGGTGATCCCGCCTCAGCCTCCTGAGGACTGAGATTTCGGGTATGCACCACCATGCCCAAGAAAAATCAATTTGAAAGCCTCATCCAAAGCTGTAGAAGCATAGCCCTCTTGCTCCCTTTGTACCTCAGGATTCACAATTCAGGAGTCCCGAGCAGCCTCTAATACTGTGGGATTTACATAGACCCTGTAAAATCTCCTATTCATTTTAATGCACGTAAGGAACTGTACAACCATCACCACAGTTTGACTTGTTTGGAGACAGGGTCTCACGATGCAGCTGGTCCCTGTCCCACACGCAGTGCAGTATCAGCCCTCTCATCTCCGAGGACCGTCCCACCGCACGGACGTGCTACAGTGTTCGCAGTGCGCCAAGGACACTCGGTTATTTCTGCTTTGCAGCTGTGAATCTGGAACCAAAGTGCTATGTAAAGTATAATGTGGTTACAAATATTAGCTTGCAATTCTGCTGCAGCCTTGTCCAGTCTCAAGTGTGTGTCCCATCTGTGACTTTAAGGAAGTGGCAGACTCCTGGCCAAAGGCGCTGCGGTCCTGTTCTCCGCGTGCTCACCCATCTGTTGTCGCTGACCTTGGTGTGAGCGGCCAGTGGCGGGAAACAGCATCTCATCCCTGTGGGCTGCGCTTCTCTCACGGGAGAAGATACACAGCAGCTTTTCGTGTCTGCTGCCCGTGTGTGCTTTCTTCAGAGAGCGCCTATTCCGCGTCTTCGCCCATTGCTTACTCAGCAATCCTTTCTTGTTGAGAAGTTCTTCATCTATTCTAGATACAAATGCTTTATCAGTAAGATTTACAAACATTCTCCACCACTCCATGATTTGTTTTCACTTGTCTATTCGTGACGGCTTAGGATACAGTATTTTTCAGCGTGGACACTACCCAATTTATCAGATTTACCTATTACAGACGCACTTTTGGGGACACCCAGGGAAGTCTGTGACTAACCCAGAGTCATAAATATTCTCAGCAGCGCTGTTTTGTAGCTTTGGCTCTTACGTGTAGGTCTGCAGTCCATTTTGAGTTAACTTCCTTGTGGTAAACACGAGGTTCTGAAGTCTCTTGCTGTGAAGATCCACTTCTTCCAGCCTCGTTGCTGACAGGGCAATCTTCCCTTCACCAAAATGCCCTGGGTACCCTGAAAAAGCCTACTGATCATGAAGGGGTAAGAGTTAAAGACCCTGGCCTAAAAACAAAAGCGGTAAAACCTTAATGTGTGAGCATAACCCATTCCACTAACAGAATTTCTCAGTAAGAAATGATGGAAACTCAAGACAATTTGTTCAACTCAAAAATATTCACACAAAAGTGAATCTCATACTGTAACATAACACAAAATAATAAACTACAAAGAAAAATTTGTTAACTTGTACTTACCTCTGAAACCCTTCATGGCTGGTGTGAGGGAGACGAGACAGGAGGGTCACCATGCAGGGCAACTGTCACTGTCACTAGTGGAATCACTGCTATCGTCGGCTCTATGGAATCTGTGTTGGTGCACCTTTAACAAAGGACTAAAGACACTTGCTTTCGCTTCCCTTTGAGGAGGATTCCACAGAAATGTGTCATCGCATGTGTCATTTAACAGATTCACTGCTCACACTGCTCCAGCTTTCTTTAGGTGTTGCTTCTCAGCAAAGCCTTTACTTGGTTTCCCACACCGTACGTACCCCCTAATCTCATTCATGAGGGGACCGCCCCTCTTTTTCTCCTCCTCCTCCTATGCAGGTCTCTTCCATTTCTCTCCTTCCACTGTTGGGAGACGGTCACCCGCAACCCTGCAGCGAATTGAGGGAGGAAGGGAGGCAGGAACGGAGGGAGGGAGCAACGGAGGGAGGGAACCACTGACTCAGTAGGATGCTGCGATGTCAGGCAAAGGTTCACCGAAACCTTCAGAAGTTCCTTGCAGTCCAAGGTTTGCCTTCTCTGTACGTGTATGCACATGCATGTGTGCACACACACACACACTCACTCACACACACACACACGTTGTATTAGTTTTTTCTTTTTTGATTCCAGGGACCTCACACTTGCCAGGCATGTGCTTGTGTCACTGAGCTAAATCCCTGACCTGTATTTGTTATATACATTTGTTTTATATATAATCTTTTTTACGTGTATGTCTATATCTTTATACTGTATGTCATTATTATAGCTGTATAGTAAATTTTAGATCTCCACGAAAGTTTTAGGATTGGCTTAATTACTGCACAAAAGCCTGCTGGGATTCTGGTGAACTGCAAGTAACTTTAGGGTTAGTGTTAGGGTTGCGATAAGCTGGCCTCGAACTCATGACAATCCCCCTGCCTTAGCCCCCAAAGTGCTGCGATTATGGCGTGCACCACCACACCCGTAAGAGCATCCTTTTGGTAAGTGTCCAACCCATGCACATGTAAGGTGTCTCCATTTATGCAGATCTTTCTCTCAGATCTTATGGCTGGAGATTTGGCTCAGTGGCTTAAGCACCTGACTGGAAAGTGCAAGGTCAAGCTTGATCCCCCAAGTCCTGGGTTCAAGTCCCAGCACCACCACTATCAACAAAGACTACAGATCTTTGTACTTGCATGCATTGTATATGCCCCACACAATCTATCATCTGAAAACGCTGGCCCTGGCTGGGAGCTGGAGAGAGGAGATGCGAGTGCCCACCGGACTGAGCCCTGACTTTACCGGTAGAATATTCTCTCACCCCCAAGTATGAAGCTAGCTGTGGGTCTTCACAGACGCACTGTACCACGTTGAGAAACTGCTCTTCCATCTCTTAGCGTAAATGGATACTAGGTTTTATTATATGTGCGTTCCTCATTTTTGATGCAACTTGTGTCTTTTGTCCTTGTCTATGGATATGGTGAGATACTCCTTGTCTTTCTTTTAGAGTCACTTCATGTTTCAAGCTGGGTGCAAACTCACAATATTCCAGCCTCAGCTTCCATATTTTTTTGATATTAAAACATATCTCACTTGGTCGTGCACCTAAACTTTTCTGTTATTGTACTTGTTCCCAGGTTTTCCGTATATATTTCATACAAACTTCAAACTGTTGGTTTTGCTTTTTTGTTTTGAGACAAGGACTTGCTTGTTAGTGTCCTGCCTCAGCCTCCTGAGTGCTCGGGTTAGAGGTGAGCAGCACCATGCCCGCCTGCCTGAAGTACTCCTTTGTCCAGCTCTGGTATCAGGTAACCTTGGCCTCACAGAACAGACTGGCATTAATCAGCTTCCCATTACTGCCATGAAATACTTAAGCTAACACCTCACAGGAGGAAACGGCTCGTGGTGACAGAGGCTCCCACCCAAGCCTGAGAGGCCTCGTTCCCAGCACGTCAGCCTCACACAGTGAAACAAACCGCACCTCTGAGGCAAATGCAAAAGAGGAAGTAGAGCCCCACACCCACAATGCTGTGGAGCGCGTGTCCCTGAGGGCTTCCCTCTCGGCCACACCCCTGAGCGGGTGCACAGCTGCCCACTGGCCACAGCCTTCACACAGGATTTCCGGGGCACTCACCCCAGCCACACGGCAGGAACTCGGTCCTTTCCTCATTTTTTCTTGAAAATCTGGAAGCCTTTCCCAGGGAGGCTGCCCCTGGATACGAGTTCGAACCCTCAGTGCCATACAGGCCTCTCTCAGTGATCACAAGAGGGTTTTCACAAAAGTTAAACTCTCTTCTAAGGAAAGTAGCAAGCAGTGTAGTATAAACCATCACCCAAATCAAGCTCTGTATTTCAGACTACGAAAAGGGGTAAGGAGCATGTTAGACCTTCTTTGCTATAATTAAGAAACACAGCCCAAAGCCGTGCACACCTATAATCCCAGTGCTCCAGAGGCTGAGGCAGCAGGATCGCCCCAAACTGAAGGCAGCTTGGGCTGTGGACAGTCTCAAAAGCAAAAACAAAACATATTCCAGTAATCAGAGTGATCTGAGAAGCAAACATGCTCAGGACTACACCTCTGCACATACATGCCCACATGTCACTACTCACATGGTTTATAGACACAACTCCAGCTAATTCCAGTTAATAATAAACACAATCTCCGTGAAACACTGAACCGAAAGCAGTTAAGGGAGCTGAGAAATCTCAGCTGCACGGGGCAGGTGAGCTGTGGTCAGAGGCATCCACAACAGATGAACTGCAGTGACACAGTCTATTTTGTTTCTGTAAAAGAGAGACTGTTTCCTGTTACACAGGGGTATCCTCAGTTACACTCACTTCCAGACACAACACTTCCCTGTCCTACAAGCATTTTGTTTTGTATCCTTTCAGGAAAAAAATGGAGCTACAGCAATCTAAAGGTGACTGAACTTTCTCTCTGATGAGGCTCCCAACAGTGTCTGCAGGGGGAAGGCGGAGGCACTGCCTTTCATCAGCAACAGCCACAGGGACCAAAGGCCACAAAGACCAGAGGTGGACAGCCACAGGACCTGCCCAGCAAACTCCAATGGTGAGGCTCTGCCATACCCCACCGGCTGATAACGCAAGAACACACTCACGGAAATGCAAACCCTGCAACTTAAGTCATTTCCACAGCTGTAAACTCTTTTGGAAGTAGAATTCTTATAGTGATGAAAAACTTAACCTGAGCTTTGCTAAAGGAAGATTCAGGTCTGGGCAACTGGAAATGGAGGTACTCTCCCAGCATCCCTGAGTCACAGCCTCGCACGTTAAATACCACTTAATCTACGGTGGTGAATCTCCCTGGAAAGGTCACTGAGGGATGAAGGGAAGAGCTTCTTGTAGTTTCCTGGGCCTTCTTCACACTAGTCTTAACCCAGTTTTGCATTACTATAATGAAGTACTGGAGGGTGAGTGACTTTACGATGATTAAGTCTATTCGGCCCACAGTTTTGGTCCATGGTCAAGGGACCTCACCTGCTGATGTGGTACAGTGCAAGAGTGTGGGGTCTCTGTTCCTTTCCTCTAATCTCTCTCCCTCTTCTTATAAAACCAGTAGGATTCAGCCACGAGGCTCCACCCTAGTGATTTGTAATCCTCATCACTACCCAAGGACCGGCCTGTAAACACTGTAGAGGGATTTAAATTTCCACACCGTTGGCATCTCACAGTGATTAAGTTTCAGCACAGGAATGCTGAAGGAGGGGGCATCCAGCAACAGGAGCTCTGGGCAGCTCCCACCCAAATGGTGCAGCAGGCTGTCCTGCTGCTGGCTCCAAAGCACCGGCTCGAGAAGGGTCAGCATTAAAACGATTCTGCATTATCAGTGGCCATCATTAAAGAATTAGCCTGATGAAAAAATTAATATGTAAGGAATCCTTGTATCTTTGATCTTTAACCTCTATCTGTCCCAAAGAAGTACACAGCTCAGTGGTGCGCTAGAAGCGCAAGGTCAGGCACTAATGAACGGAAAGCATGCCCGCTGCTGCCTCTTTAAGGGTCCGAGGCATCAGCTGAGCTTTTGGTAGTTTATTGGGTATCACAGCTCTTTTTTGGACAGGGTCTTGCTGTGTAGTTCAGGCTGGCCTGGGATTTATGGGGATCCTCTTGTCTCAGCCTCCCGAGCGCTGGGATTACAGGTGCATGCCACCACGCCCAGCCAGGCTTACCACCTTTTAAACAAGTGCTGCCAGCATGTTCCCAGCTGTCACACAGACTCTACCACCAAAGATACACGTTCTTTAGAGCTCGGATTTGGTTCTTGTGTCTGGAAAGCTGGAGGCCCTTTCTTTGTGGTCCTCCTGGCCACCCAGAGCAGGGTCACTACAGGCAGGGCTTTTGGTCTGTCCTTCCAGGTGCTATCTGCAGAGCATTGTTCATCCTCCCAGAAAGTCACCAGGGGTGGTCAACAGCAAGGGCCTCCAAGTACTGATCTCCCCAGCTCTGGGCCAGCTCTGGCAGGGCACATCCAGCAGGATCTGTGTTTCTGCACCGGAGTTGTAATCTTCCTCGGCCTGAGGCCAGGACTGCGCCTGGAGGGTTAGAGAGGCCGGTCTTAGTGATGACAGCACTCAGGTGACCAGAAACACCAGACACAGGGGAAGTGCTTTGCCAGGCAAGTCGGCCATGAGAGAGGCGGCCAAGGGGGCAGCAGCAGGCCAGGAGCAGCGCCGGGGGTCCCCTTCCTCCTTCCGGGGTTCCCCTTTCCTCCTTCCGCTGAGCCACCCACTGCACAGCTGCAGGGACCCTGAGGCCCTGCAGGGTTAACCCCTCCTGTCCTGCATAATGCACTGCCCCACATTTCCCTTTCCTTTTTGTGGGATCTCTGCAAACTCAAACCTACAATGTTTCAAAATTGTACCAAAATACTTCCCAAACAATAAACCAATGGCCTGAAAATATCCTGTGCTACACACATATTAAAAGAATTTTGCCTATAAAGATCACACACAAAAAAAATCAAGTGCATAATTATACTAACATGTGCCTTAATAAGGATGCTGAATAAAGGTAAGACAATTTTCCTTTAATTTAGTTTTCATAAAGCACAAAGGCTTTATTGTGGTTATAAGAAAATTAACAATTTGCCTCAGAATAAGTGAGCTAATTATTGAATGCCTCTAATACCAACTTTGAAAAAATTTCTAGTTCATTTAGCTCAGTGTTGTAACAACATAGAAAAGTCAAATCCAATAGTCTTTCTGCAGTGTAAAGAAGACGTTAAACCACTTTGGTTCATGTAAGTCCCATTTTAGTAGTCCCTTCCTCAAAACATATAAACTTTAAAAGTATGTATTAAACCCCACAGTACCCCATCAGAAAGGTCTAGCTAGCATTTCGAAAGCTAGGAGTACAAATAAGCAGAGACTCTGTCTCTGGGAGGCTGAGGCAGGAGGGTGGCAAGTTCAAGCCCGGTCTGGATAACCTAACAAGACCCTCTCTCAAAATAAAACATGGACAGCTCAGTCTCTGGGTTCAATCTCCAGTACAGGGGTGGGGCTGGGGGCTAAGTATAATTTATCCAGTTACCTTGTATGGCCTCCAGCCGAATCACACTCTAGCACCTGATTATTTATTACTGCTTGACAGGGTGTAGAAGGGTAAAAAATACACAAGCAGAACAATTCTAGAAAAAATTTAAATTATAAAGGCATAGAAACTAGTGAAGATTTTAGATTTTTCTCAGCTAAGTAATCTGAAATGTCACTTTCCTATTCGTGAGGAAGCCACAGGACAGTGTGCACTTCACGCCTGAGAAGTGGCACATACGAGGCCTGGCCAGCCCCGGTCCTGCCCGTCGGAATGGGCTTGCACACCCTTGCATGGTGCAGACCTAGGCACAAAGTCCTGCCACCCGGGGAAGCCGAGGCAGAGTCTGAGCCTCTCACGTTCAGACCTCTGGCCAGCTGGCAGATCAGGGCTGTAAACAGCGAGCAGTCTTCTGTGTTTGATTTTTCTGTTCCTGAAATCCACAGCCGTCTATTTATAGTTTCACCAGTAAGTTTTAAAGGCTATCAGCGCACTCTTTAGCCCTGAGCTTCTCAGAGTCACATGCTGGTAAAGACACCAGGAACTAACTGGCCTGTCAGCTGGCAGCTCTGGGGCAAAGTCAGACCCAGAACCTGCTGAGAGCAGGAGCAGGGCAGTCAACAGACACCCAGGGTTAACAGAACAGAGCTTGGGGTTTCCATTTCCCTGCTAGCTGTATGGGCAATAAAGACACGCTGATCCTGATCAATTTTGCAAAAGTAAGTTAATCTTTCCAAAATACTTTTGAAAAAACAGGAAACCATCTTATTCTGGATGGTGAAACTATATGGAGATTTTTTTTGAAGACAGGGTTTGCTATGCTGTTCAGTCTGGCCTTCAGAGTTCTCTTTGTAGCCCAGGCTGGTCTCACATTTGCAACGATTCTCCTGCCTCAGCCTCCCCAGTGCTGGGATTACAGGTGTGAGCTACCACGCCCAACTTGGACATAATTTTTTAAAACTACTACTGTCAAGCCAGGAGTTTAAGCTCAGTGGCATAAGCACCTGCGTGGCAGGCATGAGGTCGTGAGCTCAATCCCCAGTACAAAACAACAACAACAAAAAAAACTACTACTGTCTTGGTTTTTTGAGACAGGGTCTCACTATGTAGCCCAGGCTGGCCTTGAATTTCCCATGATTCTCCTGCCTCAGCCTCATGAGTGCTGGGATTATAGGCCTATGCCACATGGCTGCCTTTTTTTTTAAGCTCTGCAAGGAAAGAAATAAACCAGAGATTTTCAAGATAAAGAACAGAAGCCAGACTCCAAAATCCCTGAGGCCAGCTCCAATCAGATCTTGTTTACCTGCCCGCAGTCCAACTCCTGTCCCAGCTGCCAGCTCCCACACTGCCCACACCATGGCCACCACAGAGCTTGGCGGCTGGCGAGTTGACAGGGTGGGACAGGTGGAACCAGTTTGGGGAGCCACTTCCTTTACTGCTGGGCTGAGAGCAGGACAGTGGTGCAATACTGTATCAGTTCACACTGACTGGCAAGAAAATGCAATCTTCCAATAACAACAGACTAAGAACTCACAGAGACAGAGAACTCGGAAAAATGGCACAAGTAACTATTTATATCCAGTGCGTCCCACAAAAGATTCAGGTGGCCTATGAAATCACTTGGCAGTACCCACTTTTAGAAAATACTATAAAGGAAAATACATGTTCTTGCTGCTACCTGACCCCGCCAACTCTAGCACCGTTACAAAGGCAGTGGGGAGGTAGCCTGGTGTGCGTGAAAGCCGCCAATGCGCAAACAAACGTGAGGCTCAGAAATGAATCAAGTTAGATTTCTAAGTTACAACGGAGTTGGAAGCCACCACCATCCAAATTCCAGAAGTGTAATCAAACCTTCACCTCCCAGTATCTTGTCTAGACGGAAGATCTAGAGCAGTGGCGGAGATCTACGGCATTACCCGTTGTTTTCTGTTCAAGACAGATGTTATTGTAGTTTTTTTCTAAACTGATGTGTCAGTTGCAGGTTTGACTGCAGTACTGGCACCCTGCGGTGAGTGGGCTGCTGCATTACGGGTCGGCGTCTCTAAATGGTTCCATCCTGTGGGTCTGGAGCGCCCCTAACCCACCCTATTTTCTCAAGGGCACCAAAGCGTTTGATTCCATCAGCACTGCCACCACCCACACCTCCTAACTCCACCGGCTGGAAGGATGTGGGAGCTTCCCTCCCGCCAGCCTTAGAAAGGCTCACAGACGTCTGATAGTTACACCTATGTCTGAATCAACGTAGGTAACTGAAGCTAGCTTTACTTAGCATGTGGGAACCACTGTTACAACAACACAACCGAAACCACTATTAGGATGATAAAAATAAGCTGAGTTTTTAACTCCGAACCTTTTCTCCTAGAAACATAAATTTCTAAAGCATCTCCCAAGTGAACCATTTCAGAAGTACTAGAAAGGTAAAGGAATGGCTGTAGTTAAACGCCAGTGCCCAGGGAGCCCAGAGGTGGGGTGATCGCACGCCGCTTCCTCCTCCCCAGGATTCAGTTCTGAAAGTGGACCCACGCTGAAAGCACGCCCACTCCTCAGGTACCACCTGACCCCGCCAACTCCGGCACCTGGTGTGCATGAAAGCTGACAACGTGCAAACAAACGTGAGACCCAGACGGGCTCCCGCACTCTCGGCAGTGGGGTCTGCCGAGCTTGTCCCCATCACGAGAAAATCACATGGCGTGAGCCAGTGTGCTCACTTCTCAACACGGCTTACTTGCAGCAATTCTTACGAGGCTGGCAGAAATGAAGGCCCCAAAAGAAAAACGGCACCAACCAGACTCCTGTATCACAATGGATGTGGCACAATGTAATTTACAGGCTAGAATTTCTCCAAAGGCCAGCAACTTAGCAGACCTCTCAGGTCTTAGACCTATGGACAGAAAACACAGGTGCCCGCTTCGGTGCCCAGGGTTATGGCTGGGGAGCAAGCGGGCAGCCTCTGCCCTCTCATTACTATGAAACCCTGCATCCCAGGCATGGAGAGGTGACTGTGGCCATGAGGCCCCTGACCCTTCAGGGTAGGCGCTGATCAAAGCCTTTTCTCCAGACGCAGGCCCCCAGCAGGGAGCCATCGGACCTGAGAGTTCCACTCTGTGTGGTTGGTTATAGTTAGCTATTAATTTTGAGTACACTGACTTGCTATCTCCACCCCGTACAGGCCTACAAAAACGGCCTTTCAGTTGAGCATGGTTGTGCACACCTGTAATCTCAGAACGTGGGAGGCTGAGGCAGAAGGACTGCTGTGAGTTCAATGCCAGCCTGGGCTACATAATGAGACCCTGTCTCAAACAAAAGAAAACAAAACAAAACAAAACACCTTTCAGTCCTACTATAGATCGACAGCAGACTATGCTCTACTGCTTCAGACCTGTTTTGTAATTTTTACCATGCTACTGTGCTCTCTGCAGCACTGTTCTGAAAATGACACATTAGATCTTCCTAGTGCTGACAAATCAGATTAAATTAAGAAACAAAGGTAGGTAAAGCTACTTCCTCACTCACAGAGGCAATTTTTTAGATTGTATATGCATCCTTGAAGCTTTTTATTAACAACAGGTCTCCAGGAAACAGTGCTCATAGTGGAAAAAATAAAAAAAAGCCCGCAGTAATGAATGACTTCAAGGGAAGGGTTACTGCTGTGTGTCCACCCTCTACCGTCAATGGTGACCACTGCCCTGGTTTTCTTAATTAACACCAGAGACCCTTGGGCCTGTGCATGCCTAAGGCTGTGAGTGAAGGAATGATCACAGAAAACAGCTGGAAAACAGCTGTCGTGTTTCTTAGGAGACAGAATGCTTGAGGGCTATTTTCACGCCCAATCCTGAGCAGCTGATGATGATGATTCAGCTTTGACATCAAGGTCTTGAGCAGGCCTTCTGTCCTTTCGCACCTCCACTATCTGCTTCCAGGGTCCCAAGATACAAACAGAACCCAGAGTAACACACAGAAGCCTATCTTAGCAAAGACTTTTAGCTAGCACACCCCAGGCTTAAACTGCATGTATCCAGAGTCATGCAGGAAAGCTGAGAGTGGAAGCCCAGCCAGGAGTGGGCAGGCCTACACAGTAGCTGGCCTCCTGCCCCGCCTCCCTGCTGGCTGCTGCGACTCACACCCAGGCCCAGGGCTTCAACTTAACAATTAAAGTAGACAAAACCTGCGACAGTTTGAGGTTTACCAACATCAATCACCGTCAGCTATGGGCAGACAGAGACGAGGAGAGGCTGGAGAAGTAACTCAAGACTCGGTTTTCTGAAACTCTGCAGTCTAAACTCTTCTATGACAGGGAGGCCAATGGCTATAAAAATTAGGTCTGAGAGCATATACTAAGAGCCTAAAAAAATTCAGGTTTTTGGAACACGTTAATATCATATATTTACAGTGTTTTTAAAAAGTTACTTTGAAAATGGTTCTGGTTTTAATATACAAAAAGAAACCTTTTATTAGGCTTGATCTGAAAATAAAATATTTTCTTGGGGCCGGGAATTTAGCTCAGCGGCACAAGCGCCTGCCTTGCAAGCACACGGTCATGAGTTCAATCCCCAGTACCGATAAAATATTTTCTTGCTATCAACTCATGAAGTAAGGTTACGGTATCTACCCAAGTCCTTCCACCAGCATTGTTCAACCCCCGGGATCAACAGAGCAGTTCAGGGCCTGGGCCTCCACAAAGCTAAGTACCTTCGACCTCCCTGCTCCTGGAACTGTGGGGGAAAGCCTCAGCCCTCCGCCTCACCCCCAGGGAAGAGGGAGAGCAGAATTTTCCTCCTCCCTAAACAAAACCCTTGGCAAACGCCTGGCAAGGTACTCAGGAGGCATTTAGTGATGCTTTGTTAGTTCCAAGTGATTTATCAGTGAGCTTAACTGTAACAAAAGAAAAAAAAAAGATAAAAGTAGGGTCCTACAGCTCTGGCACACTTCAACATGGAGCTGGTACTGCCAGGGGTTTAGTTCAGCGGCTCAAGCACTTGCCTGGTAAGCACAAGGTCATGAGTTCTATATCCCTGCTTCAAAAAAAAAAAAAAAAAAAAAAAAACATGGAGCCGGTTTACTATACCTGTCGCCGAATTCCAACCTGCAGACTAAACGTGCTTTGTAACTCTGTTGGGAAAATATTTACTGAGCAGAGCACCCTAGGTAGACACCAGCAACCAGTTTACAAGTCTTCCCTCCCAAAGGTCTTTCCTCCCTCAGAGCAGCAAACCCTGCCCTCAGCCCCATCCAGTGGCCGCCACAGTCCTGCTCACAGCTGCTGCACCAACACAGCCTGGAAACCTGGTGTCCAGACCCAAGACTGCATTTCTCTCTTACCAAGCACCAGCCTTCTCCAGAAGGAGGACAAGGGGACAACACCTGCCACCCCCAGCCTTCAGTGCAAGATCCTCTGGAGTGAACAGGGAGACATTAAAGCAAAAAATTAAGGCACATCATAAATTCTAATTTTTACCTTGATTAAAACTACCAAAAAAGATAAAACACAGAACATATACACCGTTTTTATACTGGCTTCAGCTCTTTAATGCAGCATTGAAAGCTGAGATTTTTCTTTGTCCAATTTCACTGACTGGTATTTAAGTATGAATAAATGTATTATAAGCAGTATTCAAAGGAAGAAAAGATGTGAAAGTGTAAACACGCATTTAATTTTGCTTAAAATAATTCTTTTAAAATCTTAGGATAAACAATACCCTCTTATTACCGTCAACTTAAGAGCTGAGACACTTGCGGTAAAGAAGACTGCTCCCTGTCCTTTCAGGGATTAAGGATCAAATGTTATCAATTAAAATTTTCTGAACCAGGCATGGTGGCATATGTTTGTAA
Organism: Hydrochoerus hydrochaeris; assembly: GCA_004027455.1. NCBI lineage: Eukaryota > Metazoa > Chordata > Mammalia > Rodentia > Hydrochaeridae > Hydrochoerus > Hydrochoerus hydrochaeris. The sequence goes on along the minus strand of PVLA01009352.1, from coordinate 32,062 downwards.
CTCCAGCACCTGGGAGGCTGAGACATGAAGACTACCACAAGTTCAAGGCCAGCCTGAACTACTCACTGAAACCCTGTCTCAGAAAAGGAAAAAAAAGGAAATTTCTATTTCTTTCTGTTTCTATCTCTGACACATGGTGAAAAAGGTCACTTTGCTTAAAAAAACTTTTAAGAAGCAAGTTAGTACATCACGTTTTTGCTCACAAGCACAAAATTTATAGTCAGTTGTTGCACATAAAGGGTTTATTTTAAATGTTTTAAGGATAGGATAGAGATACATCATAATTATAAAAATTACTTACAGAATTAACAGATTTATATTGTGTATACTTCTAAATGCAAAGAACAGGAAACTGTCTACACATTGTATAAAATAAAATTAAAAATGAATTCAAGCTCAAAAGATGAGGTCATTTACCTAGTTTTAAAATGTGAACACGAAGACCTCTGAACTATACACATTCATCCAAACTGCACTAATGATGGAAAATACAGAGAGCGCAGCATTTCCAAGGAACCACAGACATTTCGACCATCATCAATTTGTTAGAATAATTGTTCCTGTTTTGTCTTTGGAGAACTTTCATTTTTTAAGACAATCAGCTTAAGAGTGTTTTCAGGCACTACAATTTGTGACAATCAGAACAGTCTTCTACTAATGGGTCTACAGTGTTCAGAGATTCAAGCCCAATGCACTTCGGGATTTGGCACATAAAACAAGAATAGAAATGAAATCTGGTTTAGAAGTAACTGTGATTTTTAAGAATGCACAGTCCCTTCAAATGCTGCATGACATATACAACGGGAAAAATCACCTTCTGTTGGCACTACATTTGCTTCACCAGTGCATTTTTATCCTACAACCACTAGAACAGCACAGTAAGCAAATATACAGGAAACTGAAAACAAGTAAGAAAAAAGAAAACAAAACAAAAAAAAACCTAAATATCTTTAACATGCAATTCAGTTAGTTACATTGAACATTCTACTTAGAATAGAGCATGCAAAAAAGGATGGTCTGCTTTTAAGGTTTTTCTCTGAGAGTTTTACGTGGCAGCCAGACATCACACACGCACGCACACACGATACAATACTAGAGCAGGTAAATGAGAAAGGCCAATAAATTTTATACATAGATTCATGTCTTGTGTTGTCACAAGTCCCATGATAATTTTGGAAATTAATGTTGAACTCCTAGAACAAGGAACCAACATTCAGATACCAGAAAAATGCAAGCAGTGCATGCAGATCTGAAACATGAGCCTACGACGAAGCCCGGGACGCGTGGACTCGGGAGCAGAATCAGTCACAGCATCAAGTGAGGCATAAGTCACCAGAGAGAAATGAGTGGGAAAAAAAACAGGAGAAAACAACAACAGAAAAACCCTCCCCCTTCCCTCAGCCCAAAAGGCAATAAATGGAACAATGATTACAATCATCACCATGTTGCATTCCTCTAGAGACTGGGAGACCATGGGTATATTAAAGTTGCTTGCAGAAAAACCACAATGCAAGTCATCAGGTAATGCTAGAAATGTTTCCATTGACCCAACCTTGGGATACTTTAAAAGGAACTTATTTTCCAGCCGGAAGTCACTGCGCCACATTCCGCACACCCTCTGTGCGTGTTGGACACACTCACCATCTTGTGCCACAAGTCGGTATGGGCCCTGGGAGCCAGGCTCAGCTCTGAGATGTACATGCGGGGAAACAGATAGCAGATCTGCAGGGAGACATCTGTGTGTACACACACACACACACACACACACACACACACAGCATCTATGACGGGGGCAGCACACTACTTTGAGAAGCTTGTTCCTTGGTGAAGCGCTGGGCACAGGGTGACTGCAGCTGGGGACACAGAACTGATGTACTATGTTCACATGGTGAGCAGTCATTACCATCCAAAAGCACAAGGCACAAGCCTTCAGGAAGGCGAAAATGAGCATCAAGCAAACCATACATCATGAGGCTCTAAACTGGAATGATTGCTAACATAAAAAACACCCCCCAAAGACACCACAAGAACCTCAGATCCAAACCTCTGGTGTTTGGTGGACAGCATGCCTGTCAGATTTCCCACCTCCACCACACTGCTTTCACAGCCATCACTCTCCTGGCTGTCAAATCAACTTGTGGCTTATTTCAGTTCTAAACAACCTTACAGCAAAAAACGCATGCAAAGACCCTGTGGTGATGGGCTGCTACTACGCCAACACGGGTGACTAGGCCTTGCATGCAACACATCGCTGACATGCAAACCCCTAGGGCCAGTGGAGGAAAGGCATCCACATTAACAGCAGGCCTGGGCCACCACAAAAGGTGTCAAGAGATAAGCTGTTATGTGGCCAGAGGCCTTCTGTGGGGCACAGCTGGGGGAAGGGGTAGGAAGGAGAAAAAGAGACCTTCTGACTATAATCATATACCAGCAACAACAGAAAACAACAACAACAACAAAAACCAGTCCCAGAGAACATATTAGAAGGCAACAAGGCCATTCTTAAACTTACATTTCAAATATGAAAGCACAGTTCTTCCAGGAACTCACCACATACACACAAGCCATTCGTGTACTGTTGCCTTTTAAATCCATGAACTAAAACTGATTACTGACTTGTACAAATAATGGACCAGATGTGCCATTTGAGACATGCCTACGTTATATACTGAGTGAACAAAGGACCTGAAATGAGCTAAAAAGTACTCAAAATTAAAATGTAAACAAAACTTAGAAAGCTTAGAATTAAAGGCAGCCTTTTACCCAGATTTCTCACCAGCCTACCAAATGGGTCATTAACTGTTCGTAAGTAATTCATATTTGGACTTACAGTTTAAAGCCTCCAAATTCAAATAGGTGCTCTGAACTCTTTAATTTTCAAAATAAATGAACATTCTTATATACTTCCTGTGCCCCAATTTAATTTTAAATAAACAGCAAGAATATCATAAACATGACTGACTTGGGTCAAGCACTCCGGTTAAACTGGAGAAAATGTATCACCCATCCCAATCCACGAGGAAAGGACTGCCAGTGGGGTGTGTGTGCACATATATACGCAGGCACACAGACACAGATACGGAGAGGCAGGTAGATATGAGTACATATATCTCAAAAAAGGCAATAACAAAAATACCAAACTATGCTTGCACTGTGGCGGAGTAAGACGGTATTAAAGTGAAGGGAGAAATGATTAAGATCTATTACAGATTTAAATGACTATGATACTACCTTAACTTTTACCAAACTTGCCTGTAACTCCCCTCCCAACAGACAGACTTCTTGTAAGACGAAGAAGTTCTCCTTACACAAAATGCTTTGTGTTCACATCCATCTGTACTGTTCAGAACAAACCAGTTCTGCTGGCAGAGATTGTGGGTTCGCAGGGACGTTTAAGCTTTCGTTAAACTGGAAAGCAATCAAGTCTTTATGTCTACAAATGATACACTTAATAGTTCCACAAATTTGGCAGAGTTCGCGATGACATCTAGGATGTTTTCACCAAATCGTAGACATAAATATGGAAATCATCATCAAACTTGATGAAATAGACGGACGGTTTGGCTTCTACCTGATGAATGACCATGCCAGTCCTTTTGGAGCCATCTTCTTTGGCGTATTCCACCTGTTTGCCTACCAGGCTGTCCACCACTTCTCCTGGTTCCCTTTCTGCTGGAGGTGAATCATCTGCATTTATAAGAAAACATTTAAATCAACCTTCAGAACATGCCAATTCACATGATTTCTTTAAACATCCGGAATTCATCATTGACTAGCTAACTCACAAGCTGGCCAAATTTTCCTTAGAGGGCCAGAACAGTAAAAGCTTTAGGCCACACGGTCTTGGTCCCAACCACTCATCTCTACAAGTGCAGGATGAAAGCAGCAAAGCAAAAAGCAGAAATTAATGGGTATGCAATGTTCCAATGAAACATCATTTACAAAACAGTTTGTCAGCCTCTGATCTATGTAGATAGGTATATGAATTACTAACAACAAAAAAGCAAACAAAAAACAGCCAACAATTCATTTGGTTCATGTTAAAACATACCTGTAATTATCCCAAAAAAAGTTTGACTTTCAAAAGAATTTCAAAGCAAACAATTCTTACAGGAATGACTGAAAATGTATTATTCACTTAAAATACCTAAATGGTATTGGTTTTACTCCAAATCCTTAACACTTCTTCACCTCAACTTCACTCCATTCCACATCGTCTTCCTAACCCAACTTTGACATAAAGGAAATTCCCCTTGCTTTAAAAACAGGTGTGAACTGAACTCCAGTCCCAGACCAAGTGGACACAATCCCCAAGGGCACTCAGACACCAGCACGATCTGCAAGGGCTACAGGGAACTAGGGTGACCAGAAACATAGAGCAACAGCATGCTATCACCACCACCGAGAACACCGGAAAGAAAGGGGCAAGGCAGTTCCGGTTTACTGCAATAATCTCCTTCTGAGTCTGGGACCGCTGAAGGGGTTCCCTCACAGCAGTGACCCGTCCTCAGGGAGGGTACCTGACAGCCCAGCTCAGCAGAGCAGGTGCTACCTTGGCACAACTAGCTGCAATGACCCCCTTGACTCTCACAAGTGTGGTACCCTAGTTTGGACCTTACAGTATTTACATTAACAACTGTCTGTCACTTAAATGGAATAAATCCTCTCATTAAACAATAATTCACATACTGCTGTTCAGTATCTGGTACAGTCACACCTAATACAAATTAAACATCTGCATAAAATCAGTTCTTTCAAATAGGTTAATGAAAAAAATCTAAACTGAACTCTTTTCTTCAAAAATTATCTTTTGGGGCTGGAGCTTTAGCTCAGCGGTACCTTGCAAGCGTACGGTCAGGAGTTGGCTCCCCAGTACCATAAATAAGTAAGCAAGGAAAGAAAGAAAGAAAGAAAGAAAGAAAGAAAGAAAGAAAGAAAGAAAGAAAGAAAGAAAGAAAGAAAGAAAGGAAGGAAGGAAGGAAGGAAGGAAGGAAGGAAGGAAGGAAGGAAGGAAGGAAGGAAGGAAGAAAGAAAGAAAGAAAGAAAGAAAGAAAGAAAGAAAGAAAGAAAGAAAGAAAGAGGGTTTTGTTTTTTTTTAATTATCTTTCCCCAGACTGAGTATGACAGTGCCTGCCTATAATCCCAGCACTCTGGGAGGCTGAGGCAGAAAGATCACTTAAGCCCCAGAATTTGAGACCAGCCTGGGTAACAAGATTCTACCTCAAAAATAGAGTGCAAGAGCACTCATGGACTGGAGCACTTGCTGAGATCTGCTAGCACTTAATGTGGTGATATTATGCGGTCTCTACAGATTCAACACACTCCCGTACCACAGAAGGCTAGCAAACTTCTCTGTAGAAAAAGACAGGCTGAATTTAAAATTTGTATGGAATTGCATGGAATCCAGAATATTCAAAGCAATCTGGAAAATGATCAAAGGCCTCCCATTTCACAATTTAAACACCGCAAAGCAATATAATCAAGACAATGTCATTAGTGTATACATGACAGACCTATGGAGCAGAAATGAGAATCCACAAGTATACCAAGATATCCAGCCAACTGATTCTTATCAACAGCGCCAAAACTTCTACGACAGAAAGAACAGTCTTTGAAAACTGGTTGCTCAGACAACTAGGCAGTCACAAGTAAAACAATGAAGCTGAACTTTTACCTCACATGATAAAGAAAAATTAATTCAACATGTATAAAACTCTCAGGAGAAAATATAGGGGTAAACCTTCAAGGATCTGGCAAGAGATTCTTAGATAAGATAAAAGCACATGCAACAAGAAAAAAAAAAGATTCAAAAGTTAAAAACTTTTGTGGCTCAGAGAACATCACTAAGAAAGTGAAAACATAACCCACAAAATGGAAAAAAACAATCTGATAAAGGACTTATGTCTAGAATATCAACTCTCAATCCAATAAAAGCCAACTCAGTAAAAGAATGAGCAGGGGATCTAAATAAGACCTCACTGAAGATACGTAAGTAGCCATTAAGCACGTGAAAAGATCCTTCTGACATTATTAGTCATCAGTGAAACTCAAATCAATACCACAATGAGACAGTACTTACTGGTAGGAAAGCGAGGATCAGATAACACTAAGTGCTGGTGACAATGCAGAGAAAGCAAACCCCCCCAACACACTGCTTTCCAAGCAGGAAAGCAGAATGGTCAGGCCGTTTTTGAAAATCAGTTACCACAACCGAGTTACCACTCGGAATTCCATTCCTAGGCACGAAACCAGGAAAATTAAAACAAACAGCCACATAGAAACCTATACACATACGTTCATAGCAGCAATGCTCGTCAACAAAAGGCAGCAACAACCCAAATGACCACGAGTGGATAAATGCATAAACAAAATGTGATAGTCTACACAACAGAATAATATTTAGTCATTAAAAGGGCTGTTACATGCTACAACATGGATGGACTCTGAAAACATGCTAAGTGAAAACAAAGTAGTCACAAAGCACCTCATATTACCTAAATCATGCAAACAAAAGTCCACAACGGGAAAACTACACAGAAAGTAAATGACTGGTTGCTTAGGGCTGTGAGGAAGCGGGAAGGAGCAATGGTTGAAAAGCTACTGCTCCTCTTCAAGGGATGGAAACTTTCTAAAACTGACCACTTTGAGGACTGCTCAGATCTGCATCCATAGTGACAGCCTCTTGGGCTGCCCGTCTTGCACGCTAAGTGTATGGTACAGGAATTACACCACACTGAAACTTCCGTTTGTTGGGCTAGGCTTGATAAAACCAGGTCATATTGTACCTTTTCTACCTTCCACACATGAACGTACATGACCTGGGATTACTCGTGGAGACAGCTAAACAGACTACCTAGTTACCACTGAAAGAAAGCTTACCGAGTAACAGTTTTCTGACATCAGCATTCGCTAAAGTTCAAATATTTACAGATAAAATGATAAACCTGTAGATAAGCTTCAAAATAATTCAGCTGAAAAGCAGGTAAAACAAGACTCGCAATGAGCTGAAAGCTGCTAAAGCTGAAAGGAATGGATTTATTTATTCTGCTTTTTCCCATGTGTTCAAGTATTTTTAAGTAATACATAACAGTAATATTAATACATTTTAAAACAACCTTTACTATATTACAGGAGCCAAGTAAAAATTAGTATCAAACTTTACTCACCTAAATTTCACAGAGCAAAATCCATAAAGCTTTTGTGCTCTATGGCTAAAAGAATCACACACCCAAAAGTCAACAGTGTATCTGAGCAGCAGTTGACTAAGGACCACCCAAATTCCTTGGGAATTACTCACACTGAAAGTTGCCCGTGTGTACTCACTAGAATCGGGCATGATGCGCAGGTCGCCCTCTTTGTAATCGTCTAGGAGCTGGTACATGTACAGGACAGGGTCTTTCTCATAGGTGATGTAAAACCACGTGTTCATGACCGGCGCCCGAGCCAGGACCATCCCCCTCCACTCGTCCTTGGAGCCGTCCTCCGTCTCGAACATATGCTCCACCGCTTTTCCAATCATCGTGTCTGCTAAGTGTGCATCACTGATTCGAGATGTTGCTGAGGATTCAAAAGAAAAACAAGATTGCGAAGTGTTTTGCTGCATATTTCCCGCAAAGGCTGGACTGCTAAGAAAAGTGCTCACATCCCATCACGCACTGTACGTGCTTTACAAAGCACAGCCACCAAATGCAAATCCAGACATGGACTTTGGCCCAAATCATTAACCAAGAATCTATTTGTTTACATTGTATTTTTTAGACTCTTCTGCTCTTGGTAGAGTACCTAAATTTAACAACTCTATAACTTTTAACTGCTCACTCAAAGTACAGAGAAATTTTTGTTATTGCTTAACAGTTATTTTAAGTGTTGAGATAATTTTAGTCTTAGAGCAGAGTAGCAAAAAATAGAGGAGTTCCTGTGTAGAGGTCACCTTGCTCTCCTGTTAACATCTTATATAATCACAGAACACTTATTCAAACTAAGAAATTAACCTGTACAAGGTGTATGTGGTTTTTGTTGGTATTCCTTTAAAGAAACTAATTGTTTATTTCTCATCAACCTTATTTTTGTAGTTTTTTTTAATAAAAAGACATACTTTTTACTCTTGCCCCTATAATCTGTTCTCCATAGCAACCAAATTACTGTGACATTTCCATGAGATGTGTCATTTAAAATGTTCCCATGCCTTTCCAGGCACAATTCTAAAAACAAACAAAGGCTCCCCCCGCTCCCCACATCGCTGCCCTGTCCTCTCCTGGCTCCTCCTGGAGGACCCTGATGCTCCTCCCCACACAGCAGGCTGCCCTCTGCCTGCGACATGGGGTGGGGGCACTCCCCTGGCAGCAAGCTCCTTGCGAGGTACTGCATGGGCCTCACAGGAACACTGCCCACTCTCTGAAGTCAACCTGCTGTGTGTGTGTCTGTGTACTGCCTGCACATCCTCAGGGAAGCAGAGGCTTTTTCCCTATTTCTGATACCTACTAGACACAGTCCAGTCTCTGCTGCAGGATTTAATCCGATGGTCCGTGTGATTTGGGAGCACAGACCTCCCTAATGGGACAGAGACAGCTCTAGCCTTACTCCTTTACCTTTATAAAAATACTAGGTAAAAGGCAGGCTTGGTGGCACATGCCTGAATCTCAGCAGGTGGGAAGCTAAGGAGAGAGGATCACCAAGTTTGAGGCCAGCCTGGGCAACTCTGAGATTCTGTCTCAAAAAATAAAAAGGTCTCAGAATATAGCTCAGTGGTACAGTCTTCCTAGGCTGGATACCCTGTACTGCAAAAAAGAACCTTGAAATAGATTATTATTCCTATTTTACTCATTCATCAGGCTTTTATCTGATAAACAAAAGAAAAAGTTAAGAGTTTTTTGATAAATGTACTATTATTCAATTAATCAGGTTCCCAAACAGAATTCTCCTTTGCCTGATACTAAAAATATCACTGGTTTTCTCATGCTAGCACATCTCAGACCATCAGATCTCACGACTTCTTTACAGTGCTAAAATTACTAAGACCTAAAAAAGCATTTATTTATGTGGCTTTTATCTGTCAGTATTTTCTACTTTAAAAAATAAAAATGAATTAAACATATTTAGAATACCTAAAGAATGCATTTTAAAAGCCAGGCACAGAGGCACCCATCCATGAAGCCCAGTACCTGGGGAAACTGAAGCAGGAGACTTCACGTCTGAGTGTGGCCTGGGCAACCCAGAGACCCCGCAGCAGCCCATCTCCAACTTAACACTGGGGCCTGGGCAAGGCGTGCTGGGGGTGCTCAGAGTAAAGGCCCTGCACTCAACTGGGGTTGCTCAGAGTAAAGGGCCTGCGCTCAACTGGGGGCGCTCAGAGTAAAGGGCCTGTGCTCAACCTCTGGCACCACAAAAAACTAAAACAAAAACCAACACAGTATTTTCTAACCAAAACTTACAAAGAGTGACGTAATTTTTACATTTTGGCAAATCAATGTCTAGCTTTAAAACAACAATCTGATTCTCTTACCTGTTTCTGCTTTTAACCTATTATTATTTTTAAATTTGACATCAGACTCCCAAAAATATGCTGATAAAGACTATTCTAATTGTCTTTCAGGAAAGTCTAGATAGTCTTCTATAAAACTACATTAAAAGCCAACAATTGGCAGCTGCCTGGTCAGTAGCAACATAGAATGTGAAACAATTACCAATAAACTTGACATATTAAAACCTGTGTCTCTAGAATAAAGAACTCCAACAACAAAACAAATAACCCAGTTTAAAAAATAATCAAGAGACCTGAAGAACTATTTCTCCAAAAGTAATACACACGGCCAACAAGCACCTAAAAGTTGCTCAACATGATTAACGGTGATTCTAATCCACAAAATCAGGTCACATCTATCAGGATAAATAACTACTATCAAAAAGAAAGGAACAGGTGGGTGTGTGCGTGTGTGAAGATAAACAAGTAGTTTAGCAGAGCTGGAGACCTGGGGCTCTGGTGCACTGCTGGGACTGTAAAGAACTACTGGGGGACGGGGGTCACATTCTGGGCAAGCAGCCTATTAGGGAGCTATATGACTGACATTTAGAAAATTCAAATTAGAATTACTATATCCCATTTCTAGGTACATACTCAAAAGAATGAGAAGGAGGCTGTCAAGTAAGTCCCTGCATACCCGTGCTCATACAAGCACAACTCACACTTTTACATCCCCACAAGAAGTGAAGACAATCCTAATATCCATCAGCGCAGAGATAGGAAAACAAAATGTGATGCATGTGTACAGATACAGCAGGACACTACTTTCAGCCTAAAGAGTCAGAAATGCTGCGCATGTTAGACATCGAGTGCACTGTGCGTGGGAAATAAGCCGGTCACCGAAAGACAAAGCGTGCGTGAAGCAGCTCGAGTAGCCGAATCCTGGCAGAGACAGAGGGTACACAAGGTGAGTCCCAGGAGCCAAGGAAGAAGAAGCAAAGGGGACCTGCGCTTTGCTGGGTACAGAGTTCCACAACAATGTGAACAGACTTAGCCCTGCTGAGCAGTACACCTGGGGTTTTTGTTGGGTTTTGGGGGGGGGGTTTGGTCTTTTTGAGACAGGGTCTCGCTATGCCTTGAGCTCACTTTGTAACTCAGGCTGGTCTCCACCTTGCAATGAAACCTCCTGCCTCAGCCTCCCAAGTGCTGGGATTACAGGCGTGTGCCACCACACCGGCTTTAAAATACCAACTTTTGAAAGACTGTGCCCTGCGAGGCATTACATAGTGGAGGCAGGATTAAGGATGTTTACTTTAAAGCCACTCCCTCTTTCCCATATGACAACTTCCTTTCCTGTCCCCGTGGCACAAAAAAAGGCTCCAATCAGCCCCCATGTGTCATCAAATGCCTGCCCTAAGCGCCACCCCTGTCAGAGTTTTTATATATATATATATCTCCAACACCCCGCTTCCCGGTCAGAGAATGCCAGGCTTCTGCAGCCATGGAGTTCTCTCCACATCCTCGTAATAAAAGCTACTTTTATATTTTTTCTCTCTTATTGTGCCGAAAACCTAACAACTTTTATGTTAAGTTTTTAAATAAATACTATACACTAAATTGTACACTTATAAAATGATTAAAATACCTTCATGTTTTTTTAACCACTATTTTAAAAAACTGTCAGTCTTGCCAGACATGGTGGTGCACATCTATAATCCCAGCTGCTGGAAGCCCAAGCAAGGCTGGAGGATCATGGAGAGGACAAGGTCAGCCTGAACTGCATAGAGACACCCTGGCTCAAAAAACAAAAACAAAACAGAAGAAAACCACTGTCAGTCGCGCCCTTTGACTGGATCTCTGCTGAATGTATGATTTATAAAAAGCATACTGCTCACAATGTGTCTGTTGAGTTAGTCAGCGGGCAACTCCACTATGCAACTGTGGAGGAATAAAAATGAGGAGAGCAGATTGATGGCCTACAGGGGTTTCAGGAAACCCCACAGGTCCCCAGGCCCCGTCTTGGAAAACAGTGCTCTGCCATCAGACAACTAGATGATTTATTTTTTCTCTACCATCAGCTTAAAGAAAACATAACTACAGTCCAGTGCACTGCCTTAAACAATTGTGGAAGCTGTATTCTTCCTACAAGATATAAACAAAGGGCAAATGATTTGCAGACGTGTCTATCATGGTGAACACTGACACTAACAGCATCTGACCGTGAACTGAACGGGGCATGAGCGTTCCCAATGTGCACAGAGGCTCCTGGATCCCTCTTTCCAAACCGCACTACCCACCTGCTGCTACAGGAATCCACGTCTACTGCTAGAAATGGGGATAACCTCAAAGCAACTACGTCACGACCAGAGATACCAGTTTCAGAGACACCTGTCTATAGCTGTCCTAAGACAACAAAAGAATCTGTGAACACAGGACACAGGCAATCACATACAGGAAGGCTCAAGGGAGCTGGAGCTTTGCTCTAGAAGGGATGGAGACTAACATTTTGGGTCAGGAAGAAATATATGACAGTTATTTAGCACCAATAAATTATTTAAGTGGGTAAAATTTAGACTCTGCAAATAAGTGTCTCACATAAGTTAACATTTTAAACTTTGGGTGTGGATTGAGGTCATGGTGATGAGGAAATACAGGATGTATACACAAGAAGCAGAAGAAGAATGCAGTCACACGGGAAACTGAGACAGGATAAATAAAAGATCAAGGCCAGCCTGGGGAACTTAATAAGACCTATCTCAAAATGTTTTAAAAAGGCTGAGAATGTAGTTCAGCAGTAGAGTACCTGCCTCACATGCATGCTCAAAGCCCCCGGATTCAATTCCCAGGTACTACCAAAACAGACAAACAAACAACAATTAAAAAAAAAACACAAACAAACCAAGAAATTACAAATTGTTGAAAATGTAAAAGATTTAAATCTAAGAAAGATTTTAGTGAATATCAAAATGGTTATACAGGATGAATGAAGATTTAGCATTTGCTCTCTAAAGGGAAGATTAACAAATTAACTTCCTGTTGTGGCAAAGAGTTATTAATTTGTTGGGGAAGAAACTTTCCCAAGAATACAATGATAGTCTGAAAGAAAACAGAGGAAACTAGATTTTCTTTGACAATTTGATTCCCAAACTCCTGCTCTTTAATACTAGATCTGCTGAAGCTTTAATTTTTAATGGCATAGGCCTGACAATTCCAAAAGCATAAACCTGTATTTTCAGCATTACTATAATAAGGAACATTTCAAAATAAATATCCTTAAGAAAGTAACATTAACTTGGGTGTACCCACCTTGTTTAAAAATAAAGTCACTATTTAACTTACACCTTGATGCCTTAACGAACACTTGCAAAGCAAAACTGGTAACACACAACATAAAACAAAAAAACAAGCATTCATTTTCACTACCACTGCTCAAACACACAAGATAATAAGCCCCATGTTTTGGTTCTTACATTTAACTCAAAGAACAGACAATTATCATTTATATAATATATACAGATTCAATTCACATCAAGATTGTAAAATAAATGCAGAAAAGCTTTTCCTAGTCACTATACCTGATGAAATCAACAGAGTAATACTTGGCAAAAATGTTAGAAACAACCATATGAGAAATAGTTATTTGTAAACTTCTTGAGAAAACACTTTACACACCTTTATATCCATCACCATTTCTTAAACTGTGCTTTCAGAACATGTTTTGGATCACCTTCTGTGGTTCTAGATGATTGATTTAAAGTTTTATCAGGGTCCCTGATTACCAAAGTATAAACACCAACAATATTTTTTAAAAAAGCATCCATTTCTCATCATTTTTAGAACAATAATGCACAAATAGTAAAAAGAACTTACCAACTCTATCAGGGAGGACTTCGAGTGCAGAAACTCTCTCGTCTTTATTAAGTTCTAGTCCATAAACACAGTCAAATCCATCGTACTTTATAAGATACAAAGAAGGGTTCACAGGCACCTGGTCCAGGACAGTCCCCTTCCACTGGGTGACAGGGCCGTTGCCCTCCCTCCAGCCGTGCTGGATCCTGCAGCCTACGATGTTCCGCCGGGGCTGGGACACAGGCTTGCTTGGCCCCACACTGCTCCGATGTTTTCTGCATTCACACACACAAAGTATTATCTCACATGAGTGCACACATGATCCCACACCACTGCTGGCTACATGCCCTTTACAGACAGCCCCAAGGGACATGCACACTCCTGCCTGCCACACTCCTGCTTCAGGGGACGCAGGGGCTTGGCTCCTACCCCCATCAGTGGTGTTTACAGGTGAAGCCATGTCCAGAAACAAACGTGTGACATGGTTCATTAGCAACAGGAGCCTGCTGGGTACCTGAACTGTGCACAGGCACAAAAAAACCATTCATCAACAGGAATGTAAGCCATACTCCCACACACCAGCTTTTCAGTTTTCCTTTAACTCAATTAACTAGGAACTGCCTGGATTAGAGAAAAGGAAGGGGTGGCCAACAAGAACTGTACATACACGTACTTCATATGATAGCACAACTGTGAATTCTGTCAACTTCACAGGACCAAGAGACAACCAGGAAATCTCAGTAGAGCACACACTTCCAGGTGCATCTAGATAGGTCATGGGATCTGGCCTCCTTGGTCTGGGTACCTGATGCCCAACAATGTCCTGGCTGACGCTGTGGCTCTGCTCTCCCAGCCACCATGAACCGAGAGTGCTCTGCCTGGTTACTTCACTGTCAGGGTTCTGCCCTGGAGCTGGATGACCACATACTGAAATCTCCTGCAACTATGCACAAGTCAAACCTTTCCTCTTTTGCAGTGTCAGGCACTGTGTCTCAGCAATAGGAAAGCTAACACAGACAACTGGTACCAGACAAGTGGGGTCACTGCTGTGTGACTGTACCTGACCATGTGGTTGGGTTGGTTGGTTGATTCACTTATTTATTTGTACCAGATATTGAACTCACAACTTTGTGCTTGCCAAGCAGGCGCTGTGCCACCAAGCCAGACCATGTGGTTTAAAAGCCCCTGGAACTGCTTTCCTGGAGGAGTGTAGAAAGGTTTGGAGGCGTGAATTAGAGAGGTATTAGAAGGCTGAAAGCAGTGCCCAACACATGATCCTGGTCAGAGCGCAAGAGCCCAAAATGCTGCCAGTGGAAGTCAGGTTCAGGAGGTTTAACTGGGAATGAGGACTCCACAGGCATTTAGAGGTGATGGATGGTGTTACTCTGGCAGAAAGTCTACATTCTGCCCAGGTTCGGAGACTTTGCAAGGAGGCTGATTTTAAGGGTGACTGATTAATCCGGTGGAGGAAATTAAGACAAGCTGTTGCATGGACACATTTCCTTTTGCAAAAGGCAACAGGAAATTTTTAGAAAAACTTAAATGATGGCTCACAAAGAACTATGAATAAAGTTGAGGCCAAAGGAGGCATGGAAACTAACGAGACCAGCACCATTGAAAATGAAGCAATACTTTGTACAAGCACAAGAGGAAAGATGACTTGAGGGCATCTCAACAATCATCAAGCACCCACCCACAGCAGGCTGAAGGGTGCAAAAGTATAAGCCCTTCTCTTGAGAAGACAGTCCTTGAGGTGCTGGAGAAAGGCCTCCTAAGGAACTGGTTTTCTGGGATTCCTTCCACCCTGCTAGCCATCAGGGTACTCAGAGGCTGCTGTAGCCTTGGCAAAAGGAGCCAGCACTGCTGAGTTGGCAGATGACTGGCAATGCCCATGAGACCAGATGCTAGTTTTACTGGCATGCACAATGTAGCAGCTGTACAGTCAGGAAAGTTTCCATCTAGACTGGAAAGGAAGGCCTGGGGGCTCGGCAAGATGGCAGGGAGCGAAGCTATGAGAATGAAGCCAAAGATGCAGTGGAGAAACCCCAGGGGATCGGAGGTGCCAGGACAAAGATCATCCATCCATCCACTGGGGAAAGCTGCTGCAGATCATGCACAGAGCTACTCCAAGAGAGCTCACAGGGCCTGCAACACCAAGACCATCATTAGGGCTAGGGCTGCCCACACCCGCAGGGACTCACATCCACCACCAGGAATCTCAGGTGCCAGACGAGGAGCAGCAGGACTCAGCGTTCCTGCTGGGTGTGCGCCTCGTCCGATTCTTTTCCACTGCTCCTCCTCCCTTTTAGAATGGCTGTGCTTATCCTATACATTGCACCTTGGGATTATGCAACTTTTTATTTTTACAGAGGTTCACAGCTAAGAATTTACATTATGTTAGACTTGTCTTAAATTAGACTTGAAAAATGCTGGAACTATTCAGACTTTAGGGAAAGACTATTGCATTTCTGGTTGTAAGTGGTGGGCTAGCTGTATACATTAGGGGAAATCACGAACTTGCAGTTTTCTTTAAAGTATGGTCTAAGATTTCTATGGATGTGCAGCTGACCGGGGGCAGAGGATGACTATTCGTCCTGATGTGCCAACTTCCCTGGGCTAAGAAACACCTAGCAGGTTAGTAAAGCACGCTCCCGGGGCTGTCCGGTGGGTCGTGGAGGCATGGCCTGAGTACTACATACCCACACGCACTGCCCATTTCTTTGGCGTGGGCCCTCTGGCTCCGCTTCCCAACACCAGAAGCTAATAAGCAGCTTCTCTCTGCCCTGACTACTCCGAGGTCTCTGCCTTGGAGTGGGATGATCATCTAAACCTTCAGAATCTTCTAAACCATGAACCAAGTTAAACCTCTCCTCCTTGAAGCTGTCGGTGTAGGTACGTCTCAGGGACAGGAAAGCAAACACAGATAATCACTTCAAAACTAAAAGAAACAGACAACTATTCCACCTAGTACAACAGTCTATAAATTCTCTTCCTACTGATTTAACCAACACGAATAAACTAGACATTTAACTTTTACTAAAACTAGAATTCAGGTTGACTAATAATAACATGATCCCAGAGTAACTGCTCTAAAACACCTAACAGTTACACAATTTATGACAAATGTTTAATATAGTATTACAGACATTTGATATCAAATTACATTACTTCTAAGAATATGAGCAACTGAAAAATGTACACATAATGCTTACAAACAATGTATCAACTCTTGACATCAGGAAAAAAAATGCCTTTCACCTTGAAATCCAAAAACAAAGTGTAACCCTTGGTCTATGCACAAGCACAAGGCCAAACCCAACCTGCCAGATGCTGATACAGCACAAGAGGAGGAAATAATGAAAGCACAAACAAGTCGCTTCTCAGCTTTACAGTTAAAGTACTCTTGTTTGGAACACTATGAACACAAGTTAACACCTGACATGTAACACACACGAATTTCAAACAACGTACTGTAGGTTCTAATATTTAAAGTTATACTATATACATTATACATTCTAAGTAGGAATAATTTATCCTGAAACAGTTACATAAACTCAGCCAAATTTGGTGTGTGGAAGGGCTGGCGAGGGGGACTTCCAGCACATATAAGGGGGCTGCCATGGCCAACAAGAAGCACACACCCAGGAGGGGGACAGTGAGGCCAGAAAACCACTGGACTCCTTCTGCCCTCAGGGTACCCAGTGAGAAGGAAACTCTCAGCAGAGCAGGATGAGAGGACAGAGGAAATGAAGGGAGAGCCCTGAAGGCAGATCTCAGAAAGGGGACAGAGATGGCTACTGGGAGGACTTTAAAATCTCAGAAAAGACACAGCTAAGATGTGAGAAAGGTCAAACAAAGTAAAGAAACAACTAGCAATTCTGGGGGTGGGCGGAGGAAAGAAATTAAACAAGAAGACTAAACAAAGGAACTAGAGGAAATGCCACCAGGGGAGCTTATAAAGCGAAAGGATGATGAAAAGGATACAGATGGAGCAAAAATGAGTTCAGAGACAGTGACAGACACAGCATCTATATGACAGAACCTGAAATCAAAGAAATGGGAAAAACAATACTAAAAACCGTAATTCAAAAAAAGTTCCTAAAATAAAACTTGAACAAACGCCAGAGTGATTGGTGCTTACTCATATCCAATAAACGGATTCTGAAGAAAGTAACACCCTTTGGGCCTTCAGGCAAAACGACCAAATCAAGTAGAAAGTAAAGAAAATCAGATTTTGGCAGCACAATTTATGCCAGAAGACAATGGGGTAACAAACTTAATGTTCTCAGAGGAAAGAAATGTAAGGCAAAGATTTTATAATCAGCTAAGAACTGCACGCTGACTTTCAAGTGTAGAGGTCCAAGATAAAACTATTAGGGTCGTGTAAGGACACGGAACGCTGTCTCGGGAAGGGCTCCTGTAGAAGTCGCAGGCCCACGTGCTTCAGACCATCACGGATCACATGGAAGCTTTGGGACAGGACGGGCAGAAACAATACACACACTGAACTGCAGAACAAGTGGTGGAACCACAGAGAAGACACGCACACGCTGCCCCTCAGACAACACAGGAGAGGTGAGGGGCGCCCACCTCTCAACACGCTCAAAGCTCCCCGCTTACTGACCAGCAGCCTTCTGCTGGCCAGAAGCCTTCCTAACGCAGACGGTCATTTAACATGTTTTATGTGTGCGTTTACACAGTAACAGACACACAAACCACCAGGGACCCTGTTTTACTGATACGCTGCTGACAGCACTGGAGCCACGCCCAGCAAGGGTGCCACTGACACAGCGACAGTCACCCAGCAGCGAATGCCTGAGCCTGTCCACCTTTCCTGCCACTGAGAATGGCGCTGTTACAAGTTCATTAGCACTTGCACAACCTTTTGTAACAAATGTCTGTGTATTTTATGGTAAGAAATGATAAAACAGACTATTATCTATAAATAGATTTGATGCGTTTATCACATCCCTTTATTCTCTCAAACATACATACACACGTAAGTCTGTCTCTATATACATAATATTTGTAGGCTACAAGATCCACTCTGTGAATTTTTTACAAATTGTTGCAAGTCCCACTCTGCCCAAAGCCACAGAAAAGGAACCATGCAGGTCAGACTTGTGTCATTAAGGGTCAAAGGCAGCTCGTGTGCACTGTCATCTGCTCTGATGGCACGGATTCAACACAACTCTCAAAGCTGGAAGAACTGTTCACAGTGAGGATGGACTAGACATCTTCTAAACAATGATGAAAAGCTCTGCATTTGCCAAGCGGCTGAGGGCTCACAGACCCCCGCCGCTCCAGGGCAAGAATTATCGGTGTTTCCTGAGCTCTGCACCATGCTGGCACTCGGGGCGCTGGGAGAACAGGCAGCCAGCTCGCCACCCTGGTAAGTGACTGGGGGCCTGCCAGTGCGCGGGCTAAGAATCAAACATCGATCCATCCCCTGCCCCGGGGAGCCAGAGGTCTCAGTATCTCCTGGGAGGATGAACATATGCAGTGTGGCAAGTAAGGGGGTTTCCTTCTACCATCTCTTGGAAGGCAATTATTTTTATCACTGTTTTGCTCAGTTCTGATTAATGGTACTGCTCTATTCAATATTCTGTTTTTAAAAGTTCCGTATTTCCTTCCATTTTGCTCTACCTGATTGAAAGAGCAGCTATTGTGAACAGAACGGGCTGTACTATTGTGCCTATTGCTGGTGTCCTGGTGACCTGCTGTGAGATCCTGTGCCAATTTCACTGCACAGTCTCAGATGGCTCTGATATGTCTTGTTCTGCTGTATTTTGCTACCTTCAAAAAAACAAAAAAGATAACAAAGTAACAAAATACCTCCAAAAAACTCCCAACTCCACCAAAACTGGTCCATGGGGAATGGGTGAGGAGAAACTCAAAAACAAAGCAACAGAATAATATAAGGTGATTAAAAAGTAAATAACAACAACAAAACAGATCAGTAAGGTACTGAGCAATCTGAAACAGGATATAACTAAACAGGTAATGGACTTAAAAAGCAAAAGAAGGAAAAGAAAGTGCTCCAAAGGATATAACTGCATTTATCTTCAAGTGTGTAGGACTGATAACCATATTGCCAAGTTTTTATTGGATCACTGAACAGAACTGTTTGCAGCCTCATTGTTTGAATGTCCACTTTCTATGCTTTAATTTTGTAACTTGAACAACTATGTCTAAGAAGACAGTATGTGATTTATTATTTTTTCTCCGATTTCTGTACTGTTTCTACCCTTTTTTGTTTTTTCTCTTTAAAAAAAAAAAAACTGCATTTAATCTCAGACACCAAAAACAAACAAGACATCAATTTGAAACTTAACGGAGTGATAAGAGCATAAACCATACAACCTGTAATTCATTACTCCCAACATTCAGAACCCAAAGAAAGATTTTCATACATTTTCATAACTTCTAGAAATATACAGTGAAATTCAATTGGCCATTTTGGGAAATAGGTGCTGAAGATTACATTTCTCTTTTAGAATGTAAGAATTCTTTTCAGCAACACTTTTTCCCCCTTCAAATAAACAATTACATATATTTGTTTGTTGTTGATTTTGGGGGAGCCAAAACCCCAATGACTCTCAAGAGGACTGAGCTTTCTTCAGACTTAGACCAAAGGCTAAGGTAGGTGCCCAGACCTGAGGAAAGGATTCAACCACATGCACCACTTTGCACCTTACAGACAACCTTTACCTCTGAAACAGCAAGCAAATAGGGACCTTTGCCGGCGCCCACCTGGCTGTGCCACAATACTCAGACACTTGGTAAGCAACAGCATAGCTATCGCCTGTGAAGGTTTCCAAGCAGAACTGACATGCACACCTGCACACCAAGAGCTCACTGCCCAGGACAACCTTCATTCCGGAGCTGCGGCACCACTGCGACTTGCCTGGCCCCCCAAGCAGAGAGACAGCTTGGTAACTCGGCCTCTCCCACCTCACCATGCCTGTGCACCTGTCCTCTCTGCCTGCTGTTTCTCTGGATAGCGCTGCAGCCAGAGTGGAATCTTGCCTACATTCAAAGGCATAAAGGTTTTAGCACTTTCATTTTTCACAAAACCAATGGGACTCAGCCAGAAACAATTTCCATTCAGGTGCTCAGCCTCCCCACACTTACCAGTAGCCTTTTCCAGTAAGCAGGATTACCTGCAGCTCCTCCTGACAGTGGTCAATCACATTTCAGGACAGCAGTTTCCACGTCACCCAGCTCTGGGGACTGGAATACCATCTCCCTGCTCCTTGGCACACTCAGCATCTCAGGCTCCCTCATCCTCTCAGCTCCTGCTCAAAGTAGCTTCAGTATTATCTCTGTGTTTGTGGCACTGGAACTGAGCCCACAGCCTCTGCACTAAGCTCCATCCCCAGGCCTGTTTCATTTTCACTGGAATTGCCCTATGTCTCCTTCCGTCACCAGACTGCCCAGGCAGGCTTCAACTTGAGATTCTCCCTGTCTCAGCTTCCCAGAGTGCTAGAATCACAGGCGTACGCAACCACACAAAGCCATTATCCTTTCATTTTGAAGACACACAATCCTTTTTAGGTGGATCTTACCCTCTTCTAAGTAAGAGAACTTATCTTCCTTTATTTCTAGTTACAATGACGCAGCTCCTTTTCACCAAATGAAGCTGCTAGTGTAAGGAATCTTATCTGTAATCTTCCAGCAGTTACCTTTAACTTTCCAAGGATACTACACTTCCATTTTTCTACCAAAATCTAAAATTGAAGCCTATACTCTTCTTCCCTTACATAAAGTAAAATTAAACCAATTAAAAAAAAATCCTTAAGTCCTATCTGGCTACTCCTCCAGTGCGTCACTGCACTTGGGCCTCTGACGCCCATCACCTCCACTCTGCCACCACCTTAAGGGCTCCGGTTCTGGTGATGTGTTTCCTGAGACAGGGTCCTGCTGTGGACATGCAGTAAGGCTGGCTGTCCCCTTACACAGCTACATGGCCCAGACCACACCCACTTTTAATAATAATTTTATTATTTATTATTTATATTATCTTTTATTAGAATTAAGGGTTTTAGAAACTTAGAAATAAAAAGTTTTTTGTTTTTTCTTAATAGTCGCTTTATAAATATATCCTGCTAATTGCAACAGAATTCAGAAACAAACATTTTAACATTCTTGCAAGCCAAGAATTATTATTTTGCCCTCATCTCTGAACTGCCTATGTATACAACTCAGGCAAAAAGTATCTTCCACACTCAGTGCTTTGAGCTGAACACTAACTTTCTATCTCATAGGGTTATAGGTATTAGGTGTCAATTTGATCCTTGTTCCTTTATGTTTTTCTTTTTGAGTTACTTGCAGAATTCTTTGTTCCTTGATTTTCAAATGTCACTAGGATTTGACACATTTTAAATTATTCATGACTAAAACCTGGTCACTTTAAAAGGAGCTGAGCAAATTATCTTCCATATTTATTCTTTTTTCTTTCATCCCCTTTAGGATCTCATTAAACACTAACACCTTTAGATTAATCCTCCATGCTTTGCCTTCACATTCTTTTCATTTTGAAGAAACCCTTAATTCCCTTGACTAGGTAGAATTCTTACTTTCTGCTTATCTATTACAAGTCTTACATGACATTTTCAATTTTTTTCTTTTCTTTTCTTTTTTTTTTTTTGAGGCACTGTCTTACTGTGTAGCCCAGGCTGGCCTTAAACTCATGGTAATCCTCCTGCCTCAGCCTCCCGGTGCTGGGATTACTGATGTGTTTCACAATGCCTGGGGCATTTTCTATTTCTAAGAGCTAGTTTTTAATCATCTAATCGGGAGTGGCTGTAATAATCACACTTCCCAATACATGAGGACAGTTTTCCTATTTTCCTACAAGCTCTTTAGGGCCGGCCAGCAGGGTGCCTCTCCATTTCCTGTTAGCTGGCATTCCCTGCAGGGAATCTGCCTGCTTGCATCAGGGCTTCCTCGCCGGGTCCCTGATGATCTGCGATGCTCACATCAGAGACGCAGGCCGAGACTGTAACCTGCAGCTACAGCACGTACCCGCAGCCTAAGGAGAGTCCCTGGTCTTGCACACCCTGGTCACTTCGCTCTGGGGACAGCAGTGAAGTCCAGGCAGGTGTGCAGCATTTAGGAAGGGAGCGCTGACTCCAAGCAGAAGGGGGCAGAGCCTCGGGCCTACGCTCCAACGCCAGGCCCGCTGCACCCTTAATAACTGCAGCCCGCGCCCCAGCCACTGCCCGCCAGCCCACGTGGTCTCTCCCGCCCAAGCCCTGGTGGTCCTCTAGGGACTGACTCTCAATGTTCACTTTGTGCAAATCATCTTTCTCAGCAATTGGGTTCTTCACTTCAGCACTTTTGATGTAACTTCTTCCCACCTGCTTTACCTAGGATCTCTCAATGCCCTGGTCATCTACCAGTAGGGTGACTCGTCTGTATTAGTAACAAGCACAGCAATGTTGATCGGTTTTCTGCAAATCATGGTATAGTGCCATTTTCACCCAACCTTCCTAAGTGAATGATCTGGCAGCCCACACCCGGAGTCTTACCCCTAGAGGACCCATATCCTTGTAAATCCACATCTGGGAACTTACAAAGAGAAACTGACGGACATACAAAAAAGTTAACAGAAGAAATAAAAAATAAAACACAAAATACTCAATAAAATAAAAAATACTCAATAAACCAGGTTGTGATGGAACATGCCCATAATCCCAACACTCAGGAAGTTAAAGCAATCATTGCAAATTCAAGGTCAGCCTCGGCCACACAGTGAGTTCAGTCAGCCTGAATCAAAGATCAACAACAACCCCAAACAAACAAAACCAAAACCCTCAACGGGCTCCACTGATTAATTATGGTATATTGTATATTGCTAGAATGAATTAAGCATGTAACTAATAAAATTATGGCAAATTTAAAGGCTTTTAAAAACACAAATATTAAAAACTACGTGAAAATTTTACAATTACTCATAAAGATATTTTTAAAGATTTAAAATACACAATAAATTATTAAAAGCTTCCTCTGTGTTTGCCAGTTTTTTCAGATTTTTCTACAGTGACAAGTATTTCACTTTTACAGTAAGGTTAGTTTTCAGTTACTGCTAACCTGATACAAAAAGTTATATATAAAAGCAGATTTATTTAATTCTAATGACAGACTTCTACATTTAATTTCTGTTGTCCTTTTTAAGAGCAGTTCTATTTTTAGCATATTGTTCTATTAGCTCCAAAAGTACTAAAATACCCTCTCATAGCATTTCTGTCTAACTTACTTAATGAACAACCGAGATCCGAAGTTAGTTTCTCCACCAGAAACGCTGACGGTAAAGATGAGCAGTAATTAAAATGGCCCACTACTCATTGGGCCACAATTCGCAGGCTCCCTGACAAGTGGCTCTGACTGAATTGGCTGTCCAATAGGGTGGCTTGTCCACTTTTCAGTGGGTCTTTGATTAGAATAACGCAAAGGAAGGCACTGATTTAACAGACCAGATTGTTATCATATTACAGTTCCGTAAGCAAAACACTAAAATGGCATGAGAGATTGTAACAGCTTATTTGTGGTACAGTACAGTGGTTGTAAATAGGTATTGTATACACTCGCAGTAGGGTGCTTGTAAGGTATCCATGTTAAAATTTAGGGAGTTAGTTACTGATGAACTATTAATGCATGAAGAAATGCCATGAGCACAAATTACTGGAAAAAAATTCACTCTTTTAAAGCTTATTTAGAACCAACAAGAAATGCATGTTTAAAAAAATGTGTGTAAGTCCTATGGAGAACGTTACAGAAAATTATCTTCCAGGCTTGGTAGTACACTCATGTAATCTCAGCACTTGGAAGGCTGAGGCAGGAGGATCACTGTGAAGTTGAGACCAGCCTGAACTACATTGCAAGATAGTCTCAACAGAAAAAGGGAGGGAAGAGAATAATGTGGCCACTGTGGCCACAAGAAAGTTATGACATTTCGCACATACTATACAATTCAGCCATCGCTATGTATAAATGTTTTAAAGATAAACTTTTTAACTTAAAGAAATAAATCTGTCGATAACTGTAATAATTTCTAAGCCATATGAATAGTATTTCTATTTGGGCAGTAATTATGCAAACTAATGCAACTAACTAAACTCAAGTCAATTTATAGAATTTTTATTAATTTTATTAATAAAAGAGCTTAGATCCATTTGTACAAGGTGCCAAGGGAGAGCCACGTACACAGCACCAGTGAGTGGTTCAAGCAGCAGGCACGTGCCAAAGCAGAACCGTGCTTTCCAGTTTCTGGGCCCCGAATGTACAAACTGCTCGGGAGCTACAATTGACAAGTTGGTGCAAAGGTGACTTGAGTGTCAGACAGTCTAAGTTAAGAGCTGCCACAATATGGGCATGGTGGCACACGCCTGTAAGATCAGCACTCTCCAGGCAGAGAAAGGAGGCTCAAAGTTGGGGTCCAGCCCTGGCAGCTGTGTAGCACAGCAAGATGCTGTCTCAAAAATGTAGACAGAGGGTGGGGTGTCAACACCATGGTATACTGAGGTGCCTGCACCAAGTGTCAACCAGTCCACACATCTGTGACTGAAATAACCCATTTTTCAGATCAGACAACAAGCCCTGTGGCTCAGGGGCTATGGCAGCAGTGAATAATAAGGGCTGTGGCATAAGACTGTCCTGCTTCTGAGCCCTAGACTCAATCAATGATTAGCTGTAGGATCATGGACAAGTTAATCTCC
This sequence comes from Hydrochoerus hydrochaeris, assembly GCA_004027455.1. Lineage (NCBI taxonomy): Eukaryota > Metazoa > Chordata > Mammalia > Rodentia > Hydrochaeridae > Hydrochoerus > Hydrochoerus hydrochaeris. The sequence continues at coordinate 7,033 of PVLA01009352.1, read as the reverse complement.
TGTGGCATCAGTTTCCTCATCTAAGCGCTCAGTTTCTACATGACAAAGAAACCACAGAAACTACACGAAACCGTACCAGGGATGAGGAGGAGTCAAACAACACTCTCTGTAGTGATTTTAGTACTTGTCTCTAAAAAGTAGAAGAAAAAGAACTTGTTGGGAATACATTTGGTATTTAGTGATTAGTAGATCCTAGTCTACTTTCACAATGTGAATTAGTTTTGAGACCAGCCTGGGCTATAAAGTGAGTCCAAGGCCAGCCTGAACTGAGTAGTGAGACCCTGTCTCAAAAGACCAAAAAAAGAAAGAAAAGAAAAAGAAACAGTGAAAAACATACCAAAACCCTGCTAACCTTTCTAACAGTCTCTTCAAATGGAAAGCCATACCCTACTCAATTGGGGAGGGGGGGATAAAAATATCACTATATAATGAAGTTTGTTCATATTAAACTTTTCCAGCTCTATTTTCCTTTCAAGGTACACTTTTAAGGCATTTCCCAAACAACGTCATGCTGAGCCCAGAAAGGGTTCTCCAACAACTGGTCCCTAAAACACAACCAAGCGCCCACTCGAGGAACCATATAAGCTCATTTCTAGTGACTTAAAATCAAACACAAGGGCAGCAGGGAGACGCAGCTCAACAGTAGAGCACTTGCTAGTCATACACACACGCACACAGGAGGGGGAAAGGACAAAGGGAAGGAGACCATGCCACATGGCACTTCCTGTGAGGTGTGTACTCCCCACCTCCGCCCCAACACATGAATGGTCCCTGCACCTGACAGGGACAGCTGGGTGCTCTGGGCCCTGCTGTGATTCTCCCTCAGGCATCCACAGGCACTTCCACGTGCGAGTCTTCCTGCGCTCACCCCCACTACCCTGGAAGGCCACTGGAGCATGGCCATCACCGGAAACCAATGCCACACATCACAACTGAAAGCAACTAAGAGGAGAGAAGCTGCAGGTCTGTGTTTTTCAAAATATTTGATTTCTATAAAAATCTCACCACGTAAAGCTGAAAACCGCACTGCTCTGTGCAGCCCCTGCCTTCAGAGATGGGTAGGCCGAGCCTCACAGGTGGAGAGGGATCCGTGAGGCACCGGGAAGTTTGCGGAGCCGCCCGCAGCCCCTCCGAGGCTCCAGCACCCGCTCTGCTGCTCCACGCTCATCACATCCGGCACTTGGGAAAGTGGGAATTTTTATTCAGTCTACTGAGTGCCTCCACCCATTTTCAGGTTTGCACTGAGAACAGGAAAAGAGAAATGATATCTTCTCCATTTGTTTCATTTCAGCTTCTCTCTTTTGCTACATAGCAAGGTATTCTAGTCCTTGAGATGACTGTGCCTGCTAACGTACCAAGTCACGCTCTCCAAAACACAGCACATAAGAGATCCTGCCATTGGGTATGCGCATGAACTCTGAAGTTTTTAAAAAGGTTTTTATACTTTTTTTAAAACAGGGTCTATGTAGTTCAGGTTGGCCTTGAATTCAGTGTGTAGTCCAGACTGGCTCTGAACGCATGACAATTCTGCCTCAGCCTCCTCAGTGCTAGAGTTACAGGTGTGCACCACCACGTGCAGCAGTCTCTTGTCATGTAGGGAGTCAAGTCCATGCTACAGGTCTGTGTGCACCCTGAGGCACTCATCCCCCAGCTCCCCATCACGCATCACTAAAACAAAGAAGACAAACTTACAAGGGGATGCACAGCACTGCTCAGGAGGGCAGGGAAACGCCTTTGCAGGTGTAAAAATGACGAACAGAACAATGTACATTATCATTCTCAAAGTCTTCTATTTTAAGTGACAAAATCTATTTTAAATGAACTACTTTGGTCTTGCAAAGCTGACACACCAGCTGGTTTTTTGCCCATACTACCTAATATTTATGGTGTATAGCTGTTTTTACTGATATCTTTAATATGAAGCAAGAGATAGCTTACCATGTACAGTAGTGACACGATAATGAGTATGCAGTTATCACACAAATTGCCACTCCACAGATATAGCAAAACTATGAAAAGTAACAAGCAAAAGAATGAAGTCTAAGAAACATTTTATTAAACCTCAGGAAAAAAGAACATACTTGTATAACCTTCAAATTTTTATTTTCTAGATTACACTGTACATCGTGACACGTTTGGTTCAACTGCTTCTAAAAGTCCCAGACCTTCCATGGCCAAGAGGCCTCTCTCTCTACAGTGCAGTGACGAAGGTACAGAGCAATCATCTGCAAGTCACTGCCACTGTGAGTGTCTCAGGCAGTGGTAGGGCGAGGGAGAGTCTGTTCCATATTTAATAAGCTATTACTGAGAAGATTCTCAGTCCCGGTGGATCATTAAGAGTAGCATTTCCAGGATAAAGCAGTACTTTCAGCTGTGCAGAGAAAAAGTAACTTCTGTACTTGGCACCTACTGACTTGTAGGATTTGGTGGTAGTGGGTTACCAGAAATCGAACTCAGGACCTTGTGCTTGCCAGGCAGGCACTTATGCCATTGAGCTATATCCCAGGGCCTGACTTGGAGCATTAAGAACATTTATCACTTTTTTCCTTGATGGTACTGAGAATTCACTTTACATACACAGCTACTTAACTTTCATTCACCCAACGCAATGTTACAAAGACAGTATGGTGACTCTACACCACAGGCAATCTTTCAGTGCAGAACAGCACAGCCCTGTGCAAAGAGCGCGCTGCGCATCACTGCGGACTGCACCAGGAGAAAGCCCTGCACTGAGGATGCACCGCCCCCACAGCGACAGATTCAGGAGGGGCGCTGTGCACCCATCTGCTCGCCACCATGCTCCCACCCAGGCCAGCTCCAAGGAAGCAGGGTGGGGGGCTCTGACTCACAGGCTCTTAACAGCTGAGGGGCAGAGCTGGCACACTTCAGCCCAGTCAAGGAGGAAAGGGACAGGGAAGACGACTACGCCACGTTTCTCCCTGGGCACCGGCCATGGTGAACTGAGGACCCTCCCAAGTGCTAGGCCGCCAGGAGGCACCACACGCGGTCTGAAAACAGGTTCGGGGTGGCTTACTTGTGGGACGTCCTCTTCTTCATCATGTTTGCAGACACTCCAGCATGGCCTGCAAGACAGGTGGGTTACAGTCAATGAAAAGTGGGTAAAAAGACTTCAGAACTTAGGAATAACGTAATTCCTGAGTAACTGCTTACATCAGTCCTAAACATATATCACTAATAGTCAGCATGTAACTTCAAAAAAGGAGAAATTATAGGCAGACAACCTGCCAAAAGCCACAATTCTCTACTTCTAAATCACCCCCCCTAAAAACACAAAACCAGAGTCATGTGAACAAAACAGCAACAGTAATTAACAATCCTACCCAGAAGATAGTAAATGATATAGAACTATGTTCTTGTAAAAGAAACAACAGGACAAAATGTATGAAGCATCTGGTTTCAGACAGTGGATGACAGGCAGTGAAAGCAGAAAAGTAATCCAGGAGTCCCTCCTGGGTCTGAATACTGCATGTAAAGAGGAAGCCAGGAAGAACATCATGGCTTTGCCAAGTGGAGAGTCAGATAGCAGTTAGGGAAGAATGGTGGCCAGAAATGTGGACACAAGGGCAGGAAAGGAGGGGACCTCCAAAAACCTACATGGGCTATGGAGGCTCTCATTTTTGGCTACATGTAAATTTGGATGCAATTCAGAAAAGCCACTAACAAGCACAGCTGCCTTCAACACCTTGAGTAATCAGTAAAACAACACAACAAAAAATATAGTGTTACTTTCCTTGAAGTTGCAATAACCCTGTAATATAGGCGAAACAGATCTATCCCTAGTAGCAGCTTGCCAAAATAAAATTCAACACTCTTTTTAAAGGACATGTGGTCAAAAACATAACACTTCAAATGTCCAACACTACACCAAAAATTACTACACATGTAAGACCTGGGCTGTAGCTCAACAGCACAGCCTCTATCTCTATCTTTTATAGTATGTACAAATCCTGTGGTTGGCCTGCTATTCCACAGTAAACAAAATTTAAAGAAAAGTATCCTTAAAACAGAAAAATCAAAGTACTGAGGATGGAGTTCTGTGTCAGAATGCTTGTCTAGCGTGTTTGAGGTCCTGGGTTCAAGTCACAATACTGACCACAAAAAAGAAGGGAAAAAAGAAAAACAGGAAAATGTAAAGTAGGATGAAAAAAAAACTACTGAAATGAAAAACAAAAAGATCACTGATAGGTCAAGCAGACAAAGTGACTGTTATGGTTTGTGCCTAGATGCACCCCCACAAGCCTCATGCACTTGTAGATGGGGCTTTTTTGGAAGTAAGTGAATCTAGAAGATGTGACTGATTCATGGTTCAATGCTGGGACTGCTGGATTGGGTGGGTGACTGCTGGATCAGCCCACTGATTGGACTGGCGGCACCCTGAAGCCAGTAGACCAGACACAATATAACAGGCATATGGAGGCTTGTCTCCTCCTGTTGCTTTTGCTGTGATCTGTGACCTGGAACTGCCTTTTGCTGTTTTAAGATGCAACCCTGCCTTGGAGCCAGTTGATTATGAACTGAAACCTCTATAAATTGTGAGCCAAATAAATCTTCCTACCTTTAACTTTGAGTGTAAGTACTTTGTCTCAGCATGGATAGAAAAATAACTACGCTAATATTGAACTTGACAAACAGCGGCACAAATTAAAATGGTGCATGTGTGCACAGCCACACAAATGGGCTGCACAGAGAACACAGGAATGCATACAACAGGGCTAACCCTGAACCCCAGACTCTAAGAAGGAGAGCAGGGAAGAGTAAGGAGCAAAATACTGTAAAAAGTTTTCTGGTTGTGACCAAAAGCAGTCATAGGGCTAACAAATTCAATAAAGGCAAAGCAAGATTAAAAAAGAAAAATCCAGTCAAAGAACTTTCTAATCAAATTTCCAAAAACCATTAATAAAGTTTTGTTTTGCTTTGTTTTTTGAAACGGTCACATAAGGCTGCTCTTGAATTCACAGGGCAGCTGGCCGTGAATTTGAATTGATCCTCCTGTTTCCACCACCAGAGCGCTGGGATTACAGGAGCATGCCACCGCGCTGGCAGTAAAAAATAATTTTTAAAACAAGCCAAAGAAGGCAGGCGTGGTGGCATGTTCCTACCCATAATCCCAGAACTGTGGGAGGCCTAGTCAGAAAATTGCAAATTTGAGCTCAGCTGGGCAACTAGCAATTTAATGAAACCTTCCCTCAAAATATAATAAAGCACCAGACGAGGCAGCACATACCTGCAATCCCAGCACTCAGGAGACTGAGGCAGGCGGATCTCTGCAACTTGAAGCCAGCCTATGCTACACAGCAAGACCTTGTATCAAAAACTAAAGAAAAAAAAAAGGTGGGGGTGGATGTAGCTCAGTGCAAACACCAGTTTCGCCATGAAACAAAAAAGAGAGGAAGGAGCCAAAGAACAGGAGACACATTAAATACAGAAAGACCCCAGATTTGTTGTTTAAAAACAATGCAAACCAGAAGACAGCAGAATAAATCTAAGGTGCCACAAAATGAGCAAGCCAGCTTGCCTACCTACAGACAACACTGCATCTAAGCAAAAGTATTTCCCACTGCAGCACAATGACAATTAACACTAAATGAAGAATCTGACTGTACCAATTAAACTAGAAAAGGAAAGAACCAATTATGAATAGATAAATTAACTTCAGGACAAACAGTATTACTACAGTTCAAGAGGACGTTTCAAAATGGTAAGAAGACAAATTAACCAAGAAGCACAATAATCTTAAATATATACAAAACCTAATTACAAAGTACTAAAAATCATAAAGCAAAAAAACTGACAGAAATGAAGTCATATCCATAATTACATTTAATTATATGACTCTCACCAACTGATGTAACAAGTGGGAAGAGAATCAGAAAAGACATAGAGAAGAGCTGAATATCATCAACAGCTGACTTAAAAAATGCCAAAATTCGTATTTTTCCTAGTTCATATGAGAAAATTCACCCAGACAGACACACTATTCACTGAGTCACAATACAAGTCTCGATACACCTAAAACAATTTGAAATACTACAAAATACATTCTCTTACCACATCACGATTAAACAATAATTCTGAAATAAACCAGTAACTTTGCAATAATTCTGAAATAAACAATACAAATCTTTCTGGAAAGGTAAGTAACTGTCCTTAATACTCATGGCTCCAGGACAAAGAGCATTTAAGATACTCTGAATGGAATAAAAATGAAAACACAATGGCATCAAAATGTGGGGATGCAACAAAAGCCGTAATCACTCCATACACCAGGAATGCACATTTAAGTGATGGACATAAAAGAAAGGGGCTCTGGCCGAAGCTGGAAAAGCAGGCCTTCTGGGAGTGGGGGAGGGAAGTTCCCCTCCCAGGACTTGATTATCAACTGTACATCTTTAAAACACCAATTTGTATCACAAATGAATTTACAGTTATTCAAAGCCAACTAAATAAAGACACGCACAGTCACCAACTGCTCTAGAAAGCCAGCACAGAGAGCTCTCCCTGCCAAGAGTGCCGTCAGACCACTGTCCGGCACATGCACGCACTGGAGAGGTCCAAGGACAGCTACGCAACGCAGGAGGACTATTGTCACAGCCCCAAATGACCGGAAGACAAGTAGGCGCAAGCCTCCCTGAGGCATCCCTGGGGTCCCTCTGACCGCAGAGCGGACAGGAGGAAGGAGGTCCGAAGTGAGAACAGAAGTGGTCAACAGGGAGGGAGGGTTGGCTCAGACCTCCAGAGTGCCCCCGACACTGCCTCCTTCCCCTTCCCCGTGGCACCCCGTTCCATGCAGGCGCATGCACATGCACGCGCGCACACACACACACTCGACCCCGCGCTGGGCATGCTGGGCACTGGCTTCCAGGAAAGGTCCCTCAGTGCTAACCAGCCCGGGGGGTCGTTGTCCCTGGATCCTGAAGCGAAACTCCGCAAGCCTCTGCACCCCACTCCCCTCGTCCCACACTTTCTCCTTTAGAAGAGGGGATCCTCTGTGTAGCACTGAAGAAAAGGTAAA